>JAMWET010002055.1:50000-62948 GCA_024036415.1 Prochilodus magdalenae | reverse complement strand
AGAAAAAGAGAGTTGAAAAGAATTCAGTTGCGAACAAAAAGAAGACTTATTAACTATTGTGGGAAAGTGAAGGAGAAGTGTAAAGATTGTAGATTTGAGGAATGGTTCCGAGAGTAGGCATGTACTAACTTGGGTGTGGCGTGGGCTATGTCCGTTGAGGTTGAGGCTTGCGTGTGGGAGGGGATGCTGGTCTGGATGGTTTACGACATATGGCCTTCTCGACTGTCTGTACGGGTACTATCAGCTGATCGTGTGTTGCAGGTGTCGCCTACCTACACCCTGTGGACCGTGCCTACCCCCAGAAACCCTGCTGATGGAGGTTGCGTTCTCTAGTCTGAACGCCGGGATGCTGTCCGAGATTCATGTCTGGCGCCTCACGGAACTCAAGAGGCTAGAAGAGCTTACCGCAGTGCTTAGAGAGGGCCAAGTCTGCATATGCCTGAATAATCCGGCCATCCATTCTCCTCACCAGGATCCAAGAGCATGTGTCTACGTGATGTTAGACTGCTCACATGACTATAAAAAGCTCCGTAGATGCACAATGTTCCAAAGACGAGCGGCCTTCCTGTCCCTGTCTCCGAGGCCGCTCACAAATTCTATACCGTCCGAGCTTTGAGGCCAGCATGGAACCCGTCTTGTGACCACCCCGCCCCAGCTATCAGGCCTCATTATCCAACCCTGGACACACTCTGGAGAAGTACCCCCCTGTCATTGTGACACCAGCTAGAGTAAGGAGGCCCCTCCAGGAGTATCAACCCCATGAAAAAGTGCTGGTCCTGATAAGCATCGCTCCACCGGTACGAGTCTACGGGTAGTGGTGCCTGATCAGATCTCGCGAGGTCACTGGCAGACATTTTCAATGTCTACCCTCACCATGCAGCTTTCCCACCTGCCTGATACCCGCACACCTATCATCCGCTGGTGCCCCTAGTGAGCTCGCAGCAAGATGACAGGTCTTGAATTGACTACCTGGCACCGATCGCTCACACAACGGTTAAGTTTCTTCTAGCCGAGATAGTCACGCTACAAATCGCTAGTTCTAGAACAGACTATGGATACTAATTCGACCCACGATGGGCAGAAGCCATGGTCCCAATTTCTTGACAGATCAACCTGTGGACCGCCAGACACCCCAGATCAACATGCCTACAGGAGTAACAGGATCCACAAGATGATGCCATGTAAAAATCGCATACTGTAGGGTCCACACGTGCTAACCACTGGAGTAGAAAGTGTGGGGAGTGACAGCCCTGCTGTACCCACCTGGAGCAGAGGACTCTTATGGTCGCAGTATGGCTCTTTGGTGGACTTTCACGATGTCTGCCTTCAACACACTGAGGATACCCCAGACCCATGACGATAAACTCTCCTCACGGAACAATTAGGTCGCTAGACGCTTCTTCTTAACTTCTGAACTGTGGGTTCCCTGGACCTATCCTGACCAATAGGTCCTCATGTCTGTGAAGAATCCACAACCTCTTCTCCATCCGACCACAATCCTCAGACAGCGTGTGCACGGTGACACCCTCAGGGCACTGTGTGTTGAGTATGCCGCCCTCTTGGTCGCTTCAGCAAGCTGACTCACTGATATGCTGCTCCCCACCCGCCGACAAAACAACAAAAGACAACAGACTTTGAATTCAAGACCGTGGTGTCCCCTCCATCCACGCCAGGCTTCAGTCATATTGTGCAGGTTTATGCGGTATGCGCACGCGCAGTGGGCGGAACATGCTCACAAACTGAGTGTGAATGGATTCCCTGGCTCGCAAGGGCTAGGACGTAGAACACGCTGGAGCAAGGTTGTGCAGACTAAGAACAACCTCGCTAGCATCAACAGTAAAGAAGCACAGGTAAGTATGATTGCTAGAGACGGTATGTCTATCTAGTCACACGGGGCAGACGATCCCCCGCTCACCCCCTGCATTTGTCTCGAGAGTGCTCATGCAGGTGAGAAGTGATGTCTCCAGCTACAGGTACGTGTGGGTGTGATCTCTGACTGAGCTAACAAACCTCAGCCTGCGAGTCAGAGCCACAGCTTCCAGCACTGGTCCATCGATGGCGCACATCAGCAAGCTCTAGCGTTCCCATGTCGCGGGTTTGAGGCGAGCTGGGCTGCGGATGAGACCTCGGTCCCTCGCACCAGTCCTCTCATACAGATTGTGTGTGGAGATACGTTCCCTATGCTCCAGCATCAACAGTGCTGGCACGAACTGCTTCTGCTTCTTTCGTTGGCTGACCGAGGTTTCGACGATATGAAAAGAAATCAGTCTCCTGGGGCTCTATGGAGTTGGTAATGAGAGTCAACTCACTTTCAACTCACACCACCGTAACTAGAAGCCAATTGCTGTGCTGCGATGTGACACTAGAAGTGTGAGCGACATATGTCGAAGATGCCCACAATGTTGCGAGAATTAGAGAGAATTAAGGACGATCATTATGGCACACGGGAATTGGGGGGCGTAACGAAGGATATCACACCTTGGGTCTGTTGTGAATGGAAATACCTTTGTCTATGGTCTTTACTTCTGTTGCCTAATGCCAACTAAGAGACCTGCTCGGTATTGTAGCGCATAATTCTTGGCCCCACTCTTTCACGTCCTAGAATGTGATCTCATTTTATTTTTCACTGCACACAACCTGTACCTTTATCTCTATGCACACACCTTGCTGAAGGGCTGAAGAACTCCTGATGGTTAAGAGCGATATTTTCGTACGATGAGTCTGGCCTCTTGAGCTTGACCGTGTGATGTTAGTGGGAAGTATCTTTCACCTACAGAGTATTTCCATCCAACAGTATGTCTTGATACACGGCCGTAATGGAACGCGTAGTTGTGTCAACAGCACCTATTGTCACTTGCTAATCACTGCAAGACCACGATGTCTCAACCAACAAGACGGCGTCATCAGAACTTGTATAAACTAGAATATACAGAACACTAAACGCTAAATGGTCTGATCGTCTCTGCGCCGCTGCTCCATGAGCTCGCTTTCTCTCTCCTCCCGGCTTCTGCAAATGGCCTCTTAATTGTTTTATACAGCCTCAACCCGCATGCTTTCCTGCAATTTAGCAGTGCGCGTGTGCGTGTTTAAGAGGAAACCCATTCAGCCTCGCTGTCTGGCTGAAATGAAAAGACTTGCAGAAACATCCATTAGCTACAAGATCAAAGGCCAGCACCTTTCAGAACACACACCATGCAAGCATGCCCAGTCATTACTGCTGACTTCTGTCTCAAAGTGAGCGAGGTGCTTCGCCCCTGTAAGGCATCCATATTGCAGGCAGTCACCTCTATTCCTACAAGCTCAATGTCGTGCATGATACTCTTCATCTTCAAAACAACAGCTGCACCCAGAAGGAGGTGTGGGGCTGCAGTGCTGTTGGGAAGGACGATAAAGATTTCCAGGATCAATAACTGATGATACATTTAGACGGATATGATTAATATTTATTGAGCTACACATACAGAAGTCTGTCTCTCAGTATGGGTTTCCGTGGCCCCCGACGTTGTTTGCTTAACCCCAACATGCCAGACAATCTCGGTAATGGGTTTTGTCGAGGTTCCTAATGGTGTCCTGTGATAATCCTTCCCATGCAACTTGAATATCCTCACACAGTTCCTGCAGATGGTGCGGTAGGGGTGGAGGTCGAGTGACACCAGGCCTTATGAATGTGTGACACATGACAACAAACCCTTCACAGATTCGTTGATCGTCTCCACCAGGACCAAAGCGGAACTTGTCACTGAAGATGACCCTCTTGATAGTCACTCCTGACAGTCTGGCATGTCACCATAGCAGTCTTTGGCGACACTAACGTGGTGTTAAGGAGAGTCATCGCAATGGTCTGGGTGCATGTAGTCCTGCCAATGGAGATGGGACCAACAGGATGACTCATTGAGGGCATCACTCCTTGCTGAATGTCCACAATTGTGGCTGTTGGGTCCCTCTGGACATGTCTGACAATATGTTGGGTTCCGCTCTCTGTCGTGGTCTTCTATATTCAAGTAGCTGACAAGGGCGGCAGCTACTTCTAAACATATCCAGCGTTCAAGAATGTAGCAATGGAGGGGAGTGCACCTCCTGGGCGCAATGCTGCCAGAGGAGTCGCCAGAGGAGCCATTTCACACATTGGCCCAACTTACCAGTTTATCCACAGAAAGGGGATTATTTTTAGATGTCCCTCCCCCTCTCTTTCACACCCATTTGCTTCCCCGACCCCATGCCCAGCACGGTATTCTTTTCAGAGACTGAGCACTGGCTTCCCTCCTAAAAGAAAAAAAAAAGTCTGGGTAAAGCTTTACACATGCTGCTTGTGTATGCTGGAGCCCCAAAGCTCTACTACGGCTGCTACGGATTGAAGGCTGGCCGGTGTGGCATCTTGGCTCCTCTGGCAGCAGTGTACCCAGGAGGTACAGCAGGGTTAACTCCTCCAGACAGCTGCCTTCTCAAATGCTGGAAATATTTGGGAGGTAACTGCCATCCTCGCTGGCCATCCTTGCTGCCCTGCCGTTTTTTATATGCTGTCCACATGGGAAAGGCATTCCTCTCCAGACCACTGGGGGTGTACTATCCCAGCCCTGACACCAGGGTAGTATCTGTATAGAGTATGATGTGGGAAACACAGTGCTTAAGGCAAAGGCAGGGGAATACGACCTCTCTGAGCTAACCCAACACAAAACACAGGCTGGGGGAAATTTGGTGGGGTATGACACATGGGGAGGATGGGCTCACACACACACATATGCACACGTTTGTATTCCTGTCTTTACAAGGTCCTTCCTGATTTCTGTACTACTGTAGCTTAAGTAATTTCCCCCTAAACCACAACTACCTAAAATCATGATTCTTTTATTTCGTTTTTTTTTCCCACATTATCCCAGATGGTCCCATAATTTCCCACAGTTTAATTCATGTAATTCCTGTTTGGACTGAGGGAAAACTTTGGTTCCCTCACCAAAGTGGCTACATATGCCATGCTAGAACTTACTTATTGATTAATGATTGGGTGATTTGAGCTATCTAGGATTGAACGCGATGTGCCAAGGACCACCGAGACGTAGCAAGGAGTGGTCAATGAACAAAAGAGACTATATGTGACAGAGAATGACGATAAGCTGATGTATAGATAGATAGATAGATAAGATAGATATGCTAGATAGATAGGAGAGATTTAGATGAGATCCGATAGCATGAGATAGATGATGAGAGGATCGATAGATGGATAGATAGAGAGATAGATGGAGGGAGGGAGGGAACGGGAGGGAGGGAGGGGAGGGAGGGAGGGGAAAGTGACGGACAGACCAGAACCGACTAGGAGCCAGACACTGACAGGCAGCCATAAATGGAACAGAACATAACAGAGCAATGAAGAAGGATAAAATAGAGAGAAACACTGAAAGAAAGGTTAAGGAGAATGAAGAGAGAAAGAAAGGAAATTTAAAAAAAGAAATGAGGGGAAAGAAATGAAAGAAATGAGAGAAGACAGACATAATGAGAATAAATAGAGTGAGACAGGCGAAGAGCGAGAAGAGAAAGAAACAGAACCAAACAGAAAGAGCGAGAGATAAAGGAGAGCGAGTGAGAGAGAGTGAGGTGGGGGGGAAGGTGTGTGAGAGATAAAGGAGAGAGGAAGAGAGAGAAACAGAGTCATAAGGAAAGAGCGAGTAGGGGACACGAGAGAGAGAGAGAGAGAGAGAGAGAGAGAGAGAGAGAGAGAGAGAGAGAGAGAGAGAGAGAGAGAGAGAGAGAGAGAGAGAGCCCACGTCGTCAGCCTTCACGAGCATACGCTCAGTGCGGAGAGAGCAAGAGCGCGAGACAGGGTGCGCGCGAGTGCGAGGCAAGATAGATAGATAGAGCGAGACAAGGAGAGAGCGCGAGCTAGCGACAGAGAATGAGAGCAAACGCGTAGGGAGCCGCTCCCGGCTGACGTAAGAGAGGGAGAATACAGGAAACGAGAGGGAGGTTAGAGAAATGGCCCCGTACTGGTGTGCAGCCAGTTTGCCGAGACTTGAAAATCAGCCTCTCCATCAACTCCGCCGCGGGAAAAGAGAACCAGGCTCTTTACGCGACAAGCGCTGGCACTGCGTTCTGAAAAGGTGGACGTGTGACTAACGGAATCTACACACCGTGTCCCCTAGGCCTGGCTCTGTAAACGTCAGGGTTTGCTGTTTCACAGCTGAAGGTTCTCTCGATCACTCTCTCTATGCTACGTCTTCTGGTCTATCTCTCTCTCCTTCTCCGATGCAGATGCTCCGCGCTGCGCCGCTGCTCCTGCCGCTGCTGCTGTGTGTGTGTGTGTGCTCGGCGGTGCTCCCCGGAGCCTCCAGCCGCGACGACAGCGGCAATTTTCTGGACGACAAATGGCTGACAGGACGGTGGGACAAATTCCGGGACGTGAGTAACACTAGATTCTGCGGCGCTAAGCGTCCTGTTTCTCGGCTTCTCGGTGTTGTGTAGTGTGTGTGTGAGTGTTAAGGTGAAATGGTCTTCTAATTCTCCTTCTTATTCTTAAACCTCCGGTCCACCTTAAATGCCTCAGGAGCTACATCCTCGGGTTTACATCCCGGCTCCCTCTTATTCGACCCTCTTATTCCACCTTAAGCGGTGCGACAGCTGTAATGCGCCGTTTAAGGTGGAACGGACTATTGGAAGAGGGAAGCCAACTTCACCTTGGTGAGCTGAGCTAGCTAGCTAGCGTTAGCCGAGGTTCGTTTTCTCCGCAGTGAGTGTTAGCCGTTAGCAGAGGCAGCAGCGCCACATACATGACAGGTGTAGGACAGTAACGAGCAGAGGAAGACGTGTTCACGTGTGTGTATTTGTCTCGTTGTGAGGTCCTGACGGATTAAAAGGACACCTGAGAGTACGTAACGTTGTGGGGACTTGTGCCTCTTTGGGGACACTTCTTTTCTTCCTGTGCCTCGTTTAGTTTGCCTAAAAAAGACGAAGGAGAAGTTGGACACTTCCCTCTGGTTCTTGTGGGTCCTGGGTCCTTGAACTGGGATTGTTGTTTTGAGGGGAGGGCTCATTATCACTGTTTTGCTTTCACACACAAGAATGACATCCGAACCTTGTACCATGCAGTTCCATGCTAGGCACCCTCTACATCCTTCACCTTCTCTGGATACAAGCGGCAAAGATCGGCGCTGTTTGTCCACATCGGTCCTTTCCTGCCATCACGAAACATGATGAAAAGGGAAGTACCCAACAAGTCAAAGCAGTGATGCTTCAAAATGGACCGCTCCACCAAGATTTCAGGAGAACCAGGGGCTGCTTCTCTAGACCCTTTCTGGGCTGAAAACCGGCTTTCGAACTTGACCAAATGTACCGAAGTCACAGGCTGAGTGGTCCGGGGGCTGGAAAAAACTCTAGTATAAAAGCCAGTCATGCAGCCCCACGCAAAGTACCAGGAGTGGATAGCTTCCACACACAGCGGACCACTCCAGAGTGTGCTGCAGGTAAATCATGTACCACCACAGAGATTGGCTGGACGCTTCCCGACCTTCTAAACAGCTCTCACACAAAAACTCTAGAACCAGAAGAGGCCCTGTGCAGTGATGCCATGTTTATCGGTATGTCACGATACCAGAGGTTTAGTAGTCCATAGCAATGCCAGTGAAATTCCTGAACACTGTCTGCACTGCGGAGCTGTTCAGCAGACCGACATACTGTACTTACATATCACATAGTGAAGCTTTGGTCAGTCCCGGGTCGTCCATTTAGCTGTGTGAACGATAAAAGACGAGGGTGTTGAAAGCACCCGTGTTTGTTTACTATCAGGAGGTTCCTAGCCTGTGATTGGGCCGTCGCTACGAACGTTTAGCTAGCTTTGCCTTTAATAATGACCATTCATTAGGAGTGCACACGCTCTGAGGAGCAGAGCCAGAGCGAGGCGAATACAGAGACCCGAGGAGCGGAAATGCCTGCTGTGCACCTCACGTGATCTGTGTTCAGTATCATGGACAAGGCAAACCGATAAGATGGAGCTCCGGCTGGTACTGTGGACGGAAAGTTAAGAGATCGCAGTTATTCAGCTATGGTTTGATGACTGGGAGAAAACAGCAGAGGCTGAAGACCGCTGAAAATAAAATCACTCAGCGTTGCTCAGGGAGACCTCAGCTGGTCACTGGTGGGCTTTTCGAAGAACAGCAGCAGGAGCAGCGATTTTATTGTGTGGTCAAGCAGACTAGATTTTTAAGAGCAAGTTGGTCATTTTCACCTCTCTGTGTTTTCTATAGGTTTATACTCCAGCTGAATGGAAACGCTCAGTAGGCCATTAGGCTTGTTAACACTTGATCATGAGTGACCTGCATCTGTCGCAGGAAAACAGATCATACATGTCCAATAAATAAGATTAGCCTTGTTTAGCCTGTAACGTACGATCAGTCCTCAGCCAGGCTGTGCTGTGCTACGGCTTGACCAAAGTGTTATTGTCATGCTCATTACGACCACGCCTCATGTTATACTGTGATCTCTGTATATAGACACAGGGTACATACCGTATGGGAAGCTCACATACCGATGCACTCCCTACATTTTATGGGAAAGGTGGCAGAATGGATGTTCAGAGGGAACCAAGGTCAGCTGTTTAGAACAGCAGTCCTGTATGTTGATTATAGATGGCAGAGGCTGAACGGTAGGCTTACTACTTCAGTTTAGCCATTACAGATGTTGTATGAAACATGGCTGGCTACACACCGGCTCGCACATATGAACAGTGATGTGTGTATTTCTAGATAAAGATAATGCCCGGGATATGTGGATAACGTAATGTTCATTAATCTCATTTGTCTGAAATTATTGGAATATGTCTTGATGCCTGTCATTAAGGAGCTTCCTTAAGTCCAAAGTGTTTACATCTTTCGTTTGAAAGTTTGTTGGCTGTGTTTGCAGTCAGGTTTCCTCTGAATCTGTGGTTAGTCTGTGGTAGTCCACCTCAAACTTATTTTAGGTAGGTCTTGTTTTTCTTCTTTGCCATTTATCAACAGACTAGTAGCCTTAGAGGTGTATACGCTGCCCCCCGTCAGGACCGCAGATATTGCACCTCCGATAACTGGTACTGTGGGAAAATGAAAGCAAGCACCATTTTCAGTATTTGGGCTTCAACTTAGCACTGAAGTATCGGTTCTTATGACGCTATTAGGCAGGTCTCGGGATACTTTCTGCGTAGATAATATTCATCTGGCTTTGCCGAATGGTAAGATGTAACTGCAGAGAAAACAAACAAGCACTCGCAACTACATTTGCAGGGCAGCTGCGGGAACTCGAAAAATAAAAACACTAGGCCACATGACAAAGCCTGTGATAGGTCGGCACAAAAGAGGGGTGGCACAGGACTACGATTTTGAGGAGCTTAGTTTTCCCAATACTTACTAGCAGCAGGCTTTAAAACGAAGGTTGTCTTACATGTTAGGTTCACGAAAGGATGAGGCTGAAGCTGTAGGCTGAAGTTCACCACCTATTTCCCAGCTTCTTGCTCGAATGTTACCATTTCACCCTAAATGCTGTAGCTGTTATATTCAGACTTCCACATCTCCATAGCTAGAACTGTTGTAGACTCTTTGGCATCACCTGCAGTAGTAGCACGTACACACCAAGCAAAACAAAACAAAAGTGATTCAGGCTTTCTGCTGCCCTCATGTAATTCTATTATTCTGATAGCAGAAGCTTTCATGTACATATACATAAGCGCCTAGAATATGGGGGTGAATGTACTTAATTTAGCATAGCAGTGAAGTAAGGTTTATGAGCTACTGAGCTACAAATGCAGTGCAATTAACGAAACGGAGAGACTTAGCACAGTAACTCTGGTTCTGCTGTTATGCACTGCAGTATACATGCAATCAAATAACAACTTGGAATATGGATAACTGGGATTTGTGCGTCTGCGTTGCTGCAAATCCAGTTAAATGGGACTAATTTTGCCGTCTGCATAATGAAACATGCAGTTGGTCAGTGTAGGTCAATAAGTACTGATACGCATGATATGTTTAGGCAGCCATGTTGACATAGCAACAAAAACATTAGGTTATAAATTGTCATATGGGCCAATCTTAGAAGTCCATATCTGAACCTCTAGGCCAAAATTTGGACATCTCTGTGTATTCTTAGTTGAGGTCATGTATCATGGCATAACACTGAGTAAATGAATGGTGCATAGTAATAATGTGAATAAAATCATCAGTCATACACATTTGTATGCTTTGGAGGCCTGTAGGTTAGCTACAGAAGTAAATGGGAAGTCCCCTCAAAGTGAGGAATACAGACTAGTGCGTGTGTTTTTGACACAAGCTCACAGAAGTGTAGTGCTCGTCCTTGTCTTAACAATGCTGTCATTCTTTAAGAGCACAAAACCATGCGAGCCTAAGGGCCTAGATATTCACTGATGGCCACTCTGTGGGCCAAATTAAGCATCCATGACTCACATTAGGCCAAGAGCTCAGACTTGGACAAACCGTTACTGGACCTTATGACCTGAATCAGTTTTAGTCATGCACTCAGATTGTGGCCACAGTGACGGGGTGGTATCATTTCTGAGGGATGCATGGGCGTATGAGACGTCCTGAATTAATGGCTGTATAATCCACTTTATTTGTTCATAACAACAAATAATGTTTAATGGTGCTGATCCCAGAGCCTGATGATATCTGTCGCACAAGAGGACTTGCAGTTCTGCTACTGTGTGTGTGTGTGTGTGTGTGTGTGTGTGCGTGTGTGTGTGCGTGGTAATGATGTTTACGTAAGGTCTGCAGTTTAGACTCTCACATAGGCAGCTTGCTACAGTATTTCCAGGCAAAGCCGAGTCAGCCAACGTTGTCTCACTCACTTCGTCCTGGAACCAGACCAAGATAGCTCTCTCTTTGTCTCTCTATCTTTCTCTCCGTCTTCCTTTCTCGCTCTCAGTTCAGTTCAGTGCATGTGTGTCTCCGCTAGCATTGCCAGAACATTATGACAGTCCAAGCTGATCATACGGGTCAAAAGCTAACAACATTGTAGGTGCAGATTAAGGATAAGCCTTCACATCTGAATATGATGATGGTAAATATATAACAGCAGTGATTAAAAATTTACATTGATTTGTTAGCAAAACAGATTAGGGGAGTGGTTTCTTCACCCATTCAGTTCGGTCCACAGGTATGACCCCAGGCCTTGTGGTCAGCAATGACAGTGAAAAGCTAATTATGACACTAAAATACTTGAAGACATTGTAGATGTCGGGTATGGACTATCATGCATGCTCGAAACCATGACAGCAAATGCTACACAGCAATGAATGTAGTTGAATGTGATGAAAGGACGTAGTCTACAGATACTAAGGATGTGTGCCGCATGTGTATGTGTGCATATCAGTGTGTCTAACTGTCTCTCGTTAAAGGGCAGTAAAGATTAGTCGAGACTTGTCCATGTGACACTTACAGGCCAGTCTGTGGACAGAAAGAGATTTATGCAGATTAGAATCTCACTAAGCATGACTTAATGATGCTCAGTTTAACGAGGGGAAGTTAATGCAGTCAGTAAACACCTGACCGTTAGCTTAAAAGTCATTCGAGTCCACAGCTATGCTATCTCGCTTCTGGATTTCACTCGCAGTGGAGCATAAAAGAAAGGAAAGGTGAAGTGTTTTGTGTGTATGCAGACAAGCTTCAAGGTAGTTGTTGCTGATAGGCCACGCGTTGGCAGCCTAATCTCAGGAGCCAGAGTTCGTACTTAGAAAAGCAATCCTGACATTTCTGGCATAATGCCTCCTCTCCGTGAGCTGGAAATCACATTTGTAACCCCGCCTTTCCCTCCTTTAAGCACCTCCCACTCCAATGTTTCTGTTCTCCTAATGCCCTCCCACTAATTCGTCCTCCCCCTGAATTATACACAGGCACTGTCAGCTTCTACAGTTGTGAGGATCGCAAACACACATTCAAGACAAGGCTCATATTCATTTGTGTATTTGAACAGTGTGTGTGTGTTGTTTAATGTGAGCTGTAATATCTACAGCAAACGCATCTGGACGGATGTGCGGTAAGGGCACGTTTGTATGCATATGTGCTGAGACCTCGGGCAAAACACGTCTTGGTTGGGCGCGTGGTGTGCGTTTATAAAATATGAACACCAGGGTTTGAGCACAGCAGCAGCAAAATCTCCCCCAAGGGGTAAAGTGAATGTGTTTATTAAGTGCATGTGAGAGACATCTAAAGCGATGCGCGTGTGCGTGCGCACACACGCTTTGATCCTCGGATGTTATGACATGCGCCTGGCAGAAGCCATGTGTCTGATTTTCCTCAGGAGACCCTTGTGATACTTTAACAGCCCCAAAATTCAAAACCTTGGATGAAAATGCATTTCGCACCTGGTAAAATACAATCTCATATTACTGTCATATTATTGCACCCTATCATTTCATATGGGGTGATCAAGTGAGATGTAATTCAGGGGGGCCTATCATAGGTGGTAATATTTTTATATCGTAAGTGCTGATGTTGGGATTATGAAAGACATTTAATTAGGCTAGTTAAAGCCAGATGTCTCCTGGCAGGGCTGTATGCGTCAAATATAAAGGATTAGGGCTGTCGTTGTTTATTACATCACAGCCGAGAAAGCTTTAAAACCAAGCCAAACAGCAAAACAAAAACGAACTGAATAATAACCAGTCATTAACAAACCAGCAAACATGGCTTAGAGAATGGACAAACATGCAATACAACATATTGTATACAATCTATGGCCAAAAGTATGTGGACACCTGGTCAGTACACCTGCGTTAGTTTGTTCGACATCCTGTTCCAAAGCCATGACTGTTAACATGTGGTTACCAGCCCCCCTTTGTAGCTATAACAGCCTCCACTCTTCTGGGAACATTTTCCACAACATATTTTAGTGTGTCTGTGGCAATCCGTACCTATTCTGCCTGAGGAGCATTTGTGAGGTCAGGCTTTGACATTGAATGAGAAAGTCTGGCTCACA
>JAMWET010002055.1:0-45000 GCA_024036415.1 Prochilodus magdalenae | reverse complement strand
AGGATAATGATGCTAAACGCACCTCAAAATCCACAATAGACTAACTAAGGAGGTGCAACTTGGAGGTTTTGTCATGGCTCTCACAATGCCTCTGACTTAAACATCACCGAAAAGGCTTATGGATAGACCCCAAAAGATGAGTGCCTGCAAACCACCCTACGAATCTAACATAATCCTCACATACCTTGCTGTAATAAGTTTCAAGTACCACTGTGCATGCACACAAACTGATCACTTCATTGGCCTTTAAACGCAGACCAAGCATGCGGTGCTAAGTTCCATCAATATTAGCTGTTGTTCTGTATGGTATGTATTTTACGTAAATATGTTTTCCTTACCCTCAGGAGTTATTGGTGGCTAAAACAAACAGTTTGATGGCAGTTATTTCTCATTTGCATCTTTTTCTTTGCACCACATTTGTGTTCATAAGGAAAGGGACATGTTTTATTATGATTTGTATTTGTTGATAAGTTATTGCTGTGCACAAAGTCTTACGTAGGAAAAGGGAAAAAAGCATACTTTACATTTTTGTCCACATTTTTGTCCCTTCTTGACCTGAAAACAATCTGAGAAGGAAACAAAAAATGCAGACCTGAACCTGTTAAAACCTTTCCTTTTCAGTAGTGTAGCGAAAAGGTGGTGATAGCTTCTAGGGGACTTCTAATGGTTAAATCTTGTGAAGAAATCCAGAAAGAAAAGAGAAAAGACAGAAGAATAAAGAACGGAAAGTGGGTGGCAGAGCATGTGTTTCTTATGAGAGTCTGTTGGCTAGATTCAGAGCCTGGGGCTTGTGTTGTTATAGCACAGATGAGCTAGTATTGAAATCTGGGCACGCTTCAGACTCAGTGGGAGAGAGAAACCAAACACAAACGGTGATCTGGGGCACCACAGCAAACGCTGGCAAACAAATCCACAGCAACTGAACACTAAGGCACCCTGTTCACTGGTGAAACCAGTGCAGATGTTGTTTGTTCATTCATATATCGATTCATTTGTTTAGTTATTGAGACGCTGGGTCTGAATTAATGCTTACCTCCCGTCTTTAGGTTGGGAGTGTTTGGTTAGTATAACATTCATGACAACTTTCTTAGGTATTGACTAGAGTAAGCTTGGTGTAAAACACATACGGCTAAATGTATAAAAGAGGAGTGAAAACATTAAAGCTATAGCACTTATAGCTAAAGCGACACAACAGTCCTAGATGCTTTGTGGCAACAGTGTAGAGTCAGGTAACCCATTTTCATGATTTACCGAGACATTGGCGAAAATGCGAGGGATGAACATTCGTTATGAGTCTTTATGGATGTGCAACTCCTCCGAAATAAACATCACAGTGATGTACCACATATAGTCACCACTGAGTATGAACAGCAGTCATATAAAATGTCCGGCACAAATAACGGTAAATCCTGTATTATTTCACCATACAAGACCTAATCAGAATATATATAATGGGATCGTTGTGAATTTGGGTTGCACAATATATCGTTTCAGCATTGGCATCATGCAAAACTCTCATCGAATGACATGAAATGAAACGTGTCAAGCTACAAGTTTTTTGCTGCTGGATGCAGAAGGAAACTTGCATGGTTCCTGGGCTCTGATTTAAAACTTTTCAGCTACATAGAGAAGAGTGGTCACAATGCTCACCTGCTTTTGTGTTTGGTGCATTGAAACTGAATATAGAGCGTTAAAGTTCTAGAAAATGTGGTTCACAGTCAAACGAGTAATAAAAAGCCATTTTTTCATCTATTTATTAAGCGTTTTACAGTGAATAATGTTTTCTAAAGTACGCCAATTGTAGTCATCTGGTAAAAATTCCTCAATGTTTTTCCATATCTCAATATGTATTGCAGAAAAAACAATGATTACAATGTCATTTTTTCCAGGACTGTCTATTACTTCATTATGGTTATAACTACATGTCTTGGTCAGATCTAGATGACAACGGTGAAGAATTTCAAAGGCCAAAAACAAATAACTATAAACGGCTTTAAATGGGAATACCACCAAATATTCTACGTAATTAAGGTGTTGTGATCAGGTCAATAGCATTAGCCATTACCATTCATGTTTGTGGATGGTCCAGCGTATTGTAAAACAGGCATAGCAGGCTGCACTCACTTTAGAGTATACCAAAGTATACCACGGCTAGCTCAGGGGAGAGGTGAGGTCAAACCTGTAACCTGTGATATGATTACATGTGTGCACTTAAACTGTATTGACCAGTAAGAGACAATCCAGGCCTGAAGGATCATGTGGTATCATATGTTTGTACCTTTTTACCCATTCTTTTAAATTAGCACACCTATATTCTGACTCGATGGTTTGCCCCAGGTGTAGAAGGGAGCAGGGCTTGGCTTATAGGAGGGAGGGAAAGGTTAGCATGGGGTCTTTAGTTCTGATATACTCAGAGAGAGAGCAGTGTGAACATGAGTAGAGCTCGTAAGTGAGGGTTCCATGATCTTGCGGTCTAGACTCTGTACCTGTACTGACTAGAGTCAGGAAGTATTTTGTCACTGTCCAAAGAAAAACAAGCAGCTCCAAAATGGCATCTTTACAGGAGAGGACAAAAACCTCATTTATCTTTAATTTAAGTCAGTGGAACCAGAGTTTTTTTTCCAAGCTATTCTGGATCATTTCTGATGGTCCATTTATCATGAAGTTTTCACACAGTGTAAACAGCAGCTGCTGTGTTCAAACGATGCATAAAAGTAAAAATCCACAAAAATGGAGAGACGTTGTTCATTGGACAGCGGCAGTATTTTAAAACTGGTCTGGTTTCTTGGTACAGTCTTTGTTTGTGAAGCTGTCTGTCAAGAGTCATACAATCTTTCCCGCCATCAGCCGTAAATTACCCGGTGCCTTTGTGTGTTCCCGCTGGAATTTGCAAAGCAGCGTCACATGTGAAGGATGTCTTTTAAAGTATGTTGGAGAGAAAGTTATTTACAGTGGTGAGGGCGGGGATAGGAACCCGATTCCCAAAGTGTCTAATGCCTCTAAAGCCTGCATCACAGGAAGTTATTACATGATATGGTTACAGATATGCTGCCTGATGTCTAACACACTGACCTCGTTTACACCCGGTCGCTTCATATGACTAGTATCTGGGTTGAAACCTGACAAGATTTTATCCACATCCATTTACCCTTGATAGTTGGACTGAAATCCAAGTACTGTGCGGGATGGAATATGTAAATCTGCTCATTACGCTGCAAACTATCGGCCAGTTGTTTTTCCATTCAGCCTCTCTCGTCTGCAGTTTGTTTTGCACAGTGGTGTCAGTCCATATTGCTGTCAAGCGTTTTGTTCCTTCCGCTCCCGTCCTCCATGATTATCCTACTCACAGACATGGATTGTGTGAGAAGTGTTGCACTGCGCGGGAAGGAGTTTCGGTTGTGCTGGGAGGGGTGAATACATGTGTCTCAGATGTGTCTGTCCCCTAAGTTGGTTTGAGTGAATGGATTTGCACCTGTTTGGCTATATTTACCCAGCATGCAAAAGTGGCCCTATCTTCTCCAACATATGTAAAGTGGGTGTTTCTGTGTGGCAGTGAGACGAGTAGAAACACACTGGATCTGATAGCTTCAGTTTCATATGTGCTACGGAAATCCAATACATATTCATTATGCGGCAGTGCGCCTCAGTCCGAACAGCCTGATGGGAGTTCATTCAACTTTACATCAATCCAACTCGACATACATCATAATTTTGCACTCCCAAGACCCCATAAACATTTGGGCTGATGTTTCTGTACAAACACAATTAGTAACCACCTGTTTGGTCGCTGAAGATTGAGACTGCAGTGTCCACGGAAGGTTAAAAGTTGGAAAGTGAAGTTTAAAGAAACCAAGGAAACAGGGAACTGGCTGTAGCTGAATAACATGGCCTTTTTATAGTGAGCTTGAACATGTTCCTGGCTAATAAGCCCTGTCATTCAGCTGTCATTAATTGGAACTTCATGATTGCTCTTGTGATGCTTGAGAAGATGAGACTAAACCACAGGCCCTGCACGCGTTGACAGGCATGATTGTGCATCCTTTGTGCATACAGGCCAGTATAGGAGCGCAATCTGTTCAGACGAATACAGGCCACATTTAAAAGATACTGTGATTAGATGTCATGTGTCAACATAGCCTTATCAGTGCTTGCAGTTTTATGTTTCCTGGCATTGTTTAGAGATTGCTATATAGTTCCAGATCCTGATACTCAAGATGCATGGAGTGACCAGGCATAAACGGTTTTGCGTACTTATTTTTTTAAACACTTACCACGGTTTAACCATCACCAACATTATATATGAACACTCAGAGGGCATGTGTAAGTTTACTGGCTATTTGGGTTGTACACACCGGATTGCAAAAAAGTTGGGACACTAAACAAATTGTGAATAAAAACTGAATGCAATGATGTGGAGGTGCCAACATCTAATATTTTATTCAGAATAGAACACAAATCACAGATCAAAAGTTTAAACTGAAAGAATGCATCATTTTAAGGGAAAAATATGTTGTTTCAAAATTTCATGGCGTCAACAAATCCCAAAAAAGTTGGGACAAGGCCATTTTTACCACTGTGTGGCATCCCCCCTTCCTCTTACAACACTCAACAGACGTCTGGGGACAGAGGAGACCAGTTTCTCAAGTTTAGAAATAGAAATGCTCTCCCATTCATGTCTAATACAGGCCTCTAGCTGTTCAATCGTCTTGGGCCTCCTCTTTATGATGCGCCAAATGTTCTCTATAGGTAAAAGATCTGGAATGCAGGCTGGCCATTTCAGTACCCGGATCCTTCTCCTACGTAGCCATGATGTTGTGATTGCTGCAGAATGTGGTCTGGCATTATCTTGTTGAAAAATGCAGGGTCTTCCCTGAAAGAGATGACGTCTAGATGGGAGCATATTTTGTTCTAGAACCTGAACATGGTTCTCTGCATTAATGGTGCCTTTCCAGACATGCAAGCTGCCCATGCCACAAGCACTCATGCAACCCCATACCATCAGTGATGCAGGCTTCTGAACGGAGAGTTGATAACTTGTTAGCGTTATCCTTGTCCTCTCTGGTCCGGATGACATGGCGTCCCAGTGTTCCATAAAGAACTTTAAATCGTGACTCGTCTGACCACAGAACAGTCTTCCATTTTGCCACACTCCATTTTAAAAGACCCCTGGCCCAGTGCAAACGTCTGAGCTTGTGGACCTTGCTTAGAAATGGCTTCCTTTTTGCACTGTAGAATTTCAGCTGGCAACGGTGGATGGCACGGTGGATTGTGTTCACTGACAATGCTTTCTGGAAGTGTTCCTGAGCCCATTCTGTTATTTCCTTGACAGTGGCATTCCTGTTTGAGGTGCAGTGACGTTTAAGGGCCCGGAGATCACGAGCATCCAGCAGAGTTTTACGGCCTTGACCCTTATGCACAGCGATTGTTCCAGATTCTGTGAATCTTTTGATGATGTGATGCACGGTTGATGATGATAACTTAAAAGTCTTTGCTATTTTACGCTGGGTAACACCATTCTGGTATTGCTGCACTATCTTTCTGCGCAACAATGGTGGAATTGGTGATCCTCTTACCATCTTGGCTTCAGAGAGACACTGACACTCTGAGAAGCTCTTTTTATACCCAATCATGTTGTCAATTGACCTAATTAGTGTTAATTGGTCTTCCAGCTGTTCGTTATATGCTCAATTTCCTTTTTCCATCCACTTATTGCTACTTGTCCAAACTTTTTTGGGATTTGTTGACACCATGAAATTTTGAAACAACATATTTTTCCCTTAAAATGATACATTATCTCAGTTTAAACTATTGATCTGTGATTTGTGTTCTATTCTGAATAAAATATTAGATGTTGGCAGCTCCACATCATTGCAGTCAGTTTTTATTCACAATTTGTTTAGTGTCCCAACTTTTTTGGAATCTGGTTTGTAAATCAAATGGCTATATTGGTGTGTAGAGATAAGTTAGTTTCTATCACCTCCACTGGAAAAACATCAGAGCAAGTTTCATAACGAAGCACAGTTCTACAGCAGACCTCAGAAAGGGAGTTTGACTGATTTCTACCAGCATTTCAGATTTCTACTTTAAATGACTCCTAAAGGTCTCTGAAAACATCATGCAAATATAAGAGAGCCTGATTTGCAGTTAACACAGAGGATACAGTACATTTGATCAGGCCTGGCAGCATTCAGCATCCTCAGAAAAGAAGAGTGGTTCTCATTCAGTCTTTTACAAAGCACTATAAGTCAATTGGCAAAATCAGTTTCAACCATACTGAGCAAGGTGAAAATCTGTCTAATAGAGAATGAGAGAATAATCCACCGGGGGACGTGGCTGATTGGTAAATTAATAAACAACGCAGCACAGTGCTCTTGCTGGTCAGGAGGCATGCAGTATAAATTATGACTATGCCAAATGAGGGGGTGGTTATGTTTGTGCGCTGGAAAGGTATTAAATAGACCCACATGGAGACGGTAATAGATTTCATGTGGTGCCTCTCACTAAAGACTGGCACTGACAGTCACAAACAAACACACATGCACACACAGAAAAGCAGGTACCTAAGGTTTCAAATTGTCAGAGTGCCAGTCAGTCAACTGACCAATCAGCCATTTTATATTAACCCCCAGCCGTTTTACATGGTATGAGTGTGTGTGCATGTGGGCGTGCATGTGTAATGCCATATGGAGCTATCAGAAATGTCAGTCTTTAGGGCTGCATTGACGGGAGGGAGGGCTCACAACTGTCGGAATCAATTAAGAACACTCTCGAGTGTCCGCTAATTAAAGGACCTGACAGCAAATCAGATACAGTCTTCTCATAATGGTACTGCGCATTGACAGGCACGTTGCATGCTCATGTAGAATGTGGTCTGTGGTGGGCTTGTGTTTATCAGTGGTTGTTATTTTGCACCTTGTACATGCGTATGCCACTAACGATGTTGTTTATTTGCTTTTTCTCCAATGCTTCCTCTGCTACCAGGAAGTAGAGGTTTGTATAAACGTGTGAAATACATTTCCTAGGAAAGATCAAAGAAATAACAGCATCTTTACTTTTTCGTTCACAACATAAATAATCAAGCTTTGTGTGGATTTGTGGATTAATGTTTCATGGTTGCAGTTTTAATGTAAATGTTTAATGTTGCAGGAGCCTGGATCATGGAACCCTGGAAAGCCATTTGATCAAGGTAATAGCAAATATCATTATTTATTTATTTATTTATTTATGCATTCATTAATGAACCACTTATCCTTCTGGACCATGGGGCTGCTGGAGACTATCCCTCAAACTGCTTATGAACCCAGTTATGAATCGCTATCCTTCTGGGTCGTGGAGGGTGCTGAAGCCTATCCCCTGAACCGCTTATGAACCCGCTTACGAACTCCTATCCTTCTGGGTCGTGGAGGGTGCTGAAGCCTATCCCCTGAACCGCTTATGAACCCGCTTACGAACTCCTATCCTTCTGGGTCGTGGAGGGTGCTGGAGCCTATCCCCTGAACCGCTTATGAACCGCTTATGAACTGCTATCCTTCTGGGTCGTGGAGGGTGCTGGAGCCTATCCCCTGAACCGCTTATACGAAAATCCTACCGCTTATGAAGGGTGCTGAAGCCTACTGAACCGCTTATAAACCCCGGTATCCTTCTGGGTTGTGAAGGGTGCTGAAGCCTATCCCCTGAACCGCTTATAAACCCGGTTATGAACTACTATCCTTCTGGGTCGTGGAGGGTGCTGGAGCCTATCCCATGAACCCGCTTATGAACCCGCTTACGAACTCCTATCCTTCTGGGTTGTGGAGGGTGCTGAAGCCTATCCCCTGAACCGCTTATGAACCGCTTATGAACTGCTATCCTTCTGGGTTGTGGAGGGTGCTGAAGCCTATCCCCTGAACCGCTTATGAACCCGCTTACGAACTCCTATCCTTCTGGGTTGTGAAGGGTGCTGAAGCCTATCCCATTAACCAGCTTATGAACCGCTTATGAACCGCTTATGAACTGCTATCCTTCTGGGTTGTGGGGGTGCTGGAGCCTACCCCAGCTAGACAGACCACCAGTCCACCACAAGGACAATGTATATAATGTATATAAGTAATACCAAGATGATCTATTATAATGAAATGTATGTTTGTTGGTGGCAGGTTGCTTATAATAATGGTAATACCAGGTTGTCGTTTAGTAGTACATCTTAAAGTGTTCAGGTTCAAGCAGAGCTCTTAGTTAATTTGCATCATTGTAATTATACATTCCTTCTCCAAACACCTGTCAGATTGTAATAGAAGAATAATCCAGTTTGAATGCTGGAGGGGTTTTAATCTGAGTAAATGTAAATAGGATGTTGACAGATTCTGCTGTTAATTCACTGTATACTTCTTCTGCATACAGTAACAGCATTGCAGTAAAAGATCAGGAGGGAAACATTGATTATCTTATAGAGGGACGTTAAAGCCCTAAAGATTAATACCCAAATACATACGACTCTGTAGCTGAATCTAAAATGACTTTGTCATGAGGTTCTTGGAAGGGCAAAGCTGAAGTAGGCAAAATTCACGCCCACATTTTATGCCATGCCAGATATGTGTATGTGTGTGTGGCTTTGTGCTTACGAACTCCTCCTGGGTCAGTTGGCAGTAGCTACACCTCTCAGGGCAGTTTGCAGTCCAGCACTCTCATGAAGTGGGCGTCAGCAGTGGCTCTTAACTCTCAAGCCATATGTCTAAATGTATTAACCACATTCATTTGGAAAGTGGGAATTGATTAGAATTGGTTATAAATATATTTATAAGTTTTCACACAATTTTGCTGAAGCTGTTTCCAAAAGTAGAACTCCCCTATAAAAGCTGTGCTAAATAACTGCTATTGCTAAATGAAACACTGGAAGATTTCAGCTAGGATTTTGAAAATTCCTGTGATTGATTATCTGTTGTTGGTGATTAATCGTTAGCAGCCATAGAGGACCATGACAGGGACCATGATATGACATAGAGGACCATGAACACAGCATTGTTCTTTGCGTAAGCAAGGTCTTAGGTTTTACTGACTGAAAAACAGCACAGCCTAATCTGACAGATAAAGCAGTAATGCAGTGTAGTCTACTTACTTACAGTTACCACATATTATTAGGCAAAATTAACAAACTGTGATGTGGCCTGACTGAGGCTAGCTTGAAGTTGATATGCATAGTTTAAACCACAGTTAACAAAGTCAGTAGCTCATAGCTTTTAGGTGTTCTATATTATGGCTAATTAGGTAAGCTGACATACACATCAGCAGACTACAGCCTATCTGTGTTCTATAGAACAACAACGTTGTGAGGCTGAATATCCTATGTGTGGCAACGCTGTGAACTACACTAAAGGTGGTTTAATCTTTGCCGTATTCTTTTATTATTAGTCCTGGTGCTACTAATTAAACTCCATCGAGCAGAGTTGAGAGCCACTAAGCAGAACTACCGGAACAAGTTAATTTCTAGCGTCCTCATGCATACATACATAGAAGTACTCAACTCAACAAACACGACTGCATTCTTACACCAAGTTAGAAGTTTTTGTTGTCAGGATAGATGCACTTCTACTGTTCTTTTTTGCACATGCCAAACCTCAGTTGATGCACATGCATTCATGCATGATGCAAACATAAAAGCTAGAACTGCTAAAAGAACTGTGAACTAACAGTCCTGATCAGATGATTATGTGATAACTGGTGTGTTTGGTCAAGTGTGAAAGCTGTTTTCAACTTGGGAGCAGTCTGACCTCTGACCTCTGGTCCTCCTAAAATTGGTGGTCCAGGGTTCATATCCAGCACATTGTAATGCAGTACGCTGTGCATGTGGAAGCTATACGTTTCCAGTACCACATACAGGGTAGCAAGACTGGCTCATTTTGTACTGTGAGTGCTTCCAACCTTTTCAGGTTCTGTGATGGCAGGCAGGCACCGTTGTGTACAGTTCATATGCTGTTCCTTGCAGCTTGAATGTTTGTATCCAAGGACCATAATTAACAGCAGCAAACAGATGAAGCTGGTACCTACCATTCTGCAGTCCTGCATGTAGAAAACTCATTTATGGAACTGCGCAGTCAATCCATGATTCGGGTGAAGTTCTTGAGTGTGAAAGCAAACCAGTGGTAATGAGTCTCCTTCCCCGAACAAACCCAGAATCGGTCCTGGGTGCAAGTGTGAAAACCCCCTGAAATTAATTACTACTCTCACGCTGTTTTCACACCCAGGATAGATTCTGGGCTCCTATAGGCAGTGGCTTGTTATCGCTGGTTTGCTTTCACACTCAAGAAAGCGTGGATCGATTGTGGAATTCCATATAGTTTGGAACATGCTAGGCACTCGCTTCATCCGTTTGCTGCTGTTTATTGTTCTTTATTAGATACATTAGAAACTCTAAAGTTGCAAAGAGTAGCACTTTTGGACACAGGACAGTTTGTGCAGGAGCAGCCACATGCGATTTCACGTTCGAGTCGCATTCGTTCTCGATGAGAAGGTTTATAAGCCATGCAGGGCCACACGTTTTATTCAATACTCTCAGGACACCTTGGTAAGTCGAAGCAGTCATGTTACAAAATGAACCAATCAAACAAACCCATATTCGGGAGCGGAAGGCTTGCACACATGCACAGGTGCACAGGCCACTGATTTCATGAGGACCATAAGTCAGTCCTCTGGACAGCTTCCAAACCAGTCAGCGATCTAGCAAGTACACCCCCCTCAGTTTTCGATCAGAACCAACCATATCGGCATTTCAGCCTCCAAAGCTCTGTAGTATAGATTGTCCTATTGCTTCCTGTGTTTTCCTCTTTGTGTGGTTTTTCTGCACAAAGGATTAAATGTGGTGTGAAATTTGTAGAACCACTCAGGAGCCTAAGAGTACCTGTGTTCCTGCAGAATCAATGTTATTTAGTTTGATTTAGTTGTACAAACATAAGGCTGAGCGGGTTCTTCCTGCCGCAGTGTGTTAGGGGCTCTGCTTGACTTCATTTGTCTTGTTCTCTGAATTCAGGTATTAGTCCAGGGTTATTAGTGTCTCGCTATCTGTGACAACAGATGAACTAAGGCACTGATCACGCTCACATTTAGGCACTAATACAAACACACACAGACACACACACACACACACACACACACACACACACACACACACACACACACACACACTCATACACACCCACACTAGAACAATAGAATTAGAGAGCGCTGAGGAGATCAGGTTTGGATAAGCTGCTGAAGCCTGTGCTGGATTTTGCTAAGGCTCTTACAGAGTGAGGTCAGAGACCATTCTAAGTGTGGCTGTGTGTGTGTGTGTTTGAACAAGAGCAATAGAAGGAGAGGGTAGAACTGCGATACTGTGTTTGTGTTTGTGTGTGTGTGTGTGTGTGTGTGTGTGTGTTAGCCTCTTAGGGTTATAAAGGGAGTTAATGGCATTAGAAGCTATCTCTTGCTCTCGCTCTTCACTGTATAGCTTTACGTTGCACACGTGAAGACACATCAGAAATAGAACATTTATTTATACGCACTCACGCAGGTCACAGGGCTGATTACGCTGTTCTTGTTTCATTTTCCTTTCTTGTGGATGATTCCACGACTGGGCTGCAGTTTAACCCTTGTAGCTCATTAAAATACGACATTTTTACACCTTTTCAACATTCAAAAAATGCATTAACCCATCTCAGGGTCAGTGTTCTTCATTCACCAGCCGCTCTTAGGAATAACTGTTTCTTAAAAACCACTTAAGCAGTTTTTATGAAGCTTCTGACATTCACCAGTATTCACAAATGTATTTATTTGTTCTTAGGTACGAACAGACCCTAGACACAGTCAGGTGTACAAAGGTGCGAAGAGCACATAATGAATCGGACGTAGACGCTTTCTTTTGACCTTTTCAGGTTTATCTGGTTGAGTTATTAGCGTAGAATTAGCACGTTCCCAAAATGTGGTTGACTAGTATTACAGTATCATTGGCATTTACATTTCGTCTTCCTATGATCTCCAGGAAATTCAAATGATACAGCTTCCTGTTGAACATGTGATTTGTGGAGTACTCATAGTACTTAATGGGAAGGGTGTAGCGGAACATTATTCATAACCTGTAATAGGTGACTTGAAGAAATCTGTTTCAGCAATGAGTTGACAAAAAAATACACCAGTCGCTGATAAAACTGTAATACGATTTTTTTTCTAGGTAAATTTTAGTTGCTCATCTTTAACATTGGTTTAATTCTTTAGATTTCTATTCATGGTTAAAGTTATGTATCTGAAACATACATTACACACATATTTGCACACCAATTGTGGAATCTCCCTTGCATAAATAGAAAGAGCAGGCTATTGAAAGCAGTTTTCCTAGCATTTAATAAAAGCTAACATTTCTACAAAAAAATAGAATTAATGTACTCGTTTAACTATTTTTGTCATCTCTTTTCCTTCCTTCTCTCTTTATGTGTTCATTTGTGATGCATGTATGATAGCTCTGGACCCTGCCAAAGACCCCTGCCTGAAGATAAAATGCGGCCGACACAAGCAGTGCGTGGCCGAAGACTACAAAACACCCACCTGTGTTAGCCAGCGCAGGTACAGTGTTCACCATAGTATTCATTCTTACCTGGTATTTATCTAGTACTTACATTTGTATATACTTCTATCAGTATTTTGGCTCTATAGACCTTGTTTCTAAGATGAATGCATGACGTTTGACGAATGTCTGTAAATCTGTTTTAATGTTTGTTATCACACAAGTATTCTAGCTTGGCCGACCCTGGTAGATTGTGGTGGGATCTGGGTGGGATTAGTTTAACATTGAGACGCAGGTTACTGACATTTTTCTGCACGATTTTGAAAATGTTTTTGGCTGACTGTCTCAGAACCAATACAGCTACAGAGGTTACAGAGATAAGATGCTCCGTACTCATTGGGTTCAGCTGAAAAAATATCCAGCATGTATTTCTTTGTACCCTAACAATCAACATACCTGACTTCACTTTTTATCGTTAACATTCATACCGGCTTTGATGTCACAGTTAACACAGTTGCTAACAAACAAATCAGCATGATTTGGGCCACCGAGAATATCTATAGTATATCCTTCTTTCAGCACTTCCAAAAACACATTAAAACTCGTTTCTCCACAGGACGTGATGGAACATTTACTGACATGGCAATTCACACAGATTTGCAGTTGGAGTAATAGCAGGTAAAAGCAGCCAGATGCACTGACTCAGGAGAGCAGAGTCGTTGAAATGACTGACGCCATGGATTTGGATGGTCAGTGAGAAAAGCCAGTAATGATTATGTTGCCCCACCTTCCTGTGGAAAAACCTGTATGAATAATACTTTAGAAAGCTACTCTGTAAGCAAATCATCAGCAGCTGTAATTCTTTTCACATTGCATCTTTAAAACCCTTGTCATGAATCAACGGACTGGGCAGAATTTGCCTTAGCTTTATCAGCAACACAGTAAGTACAACCACTCATGTGGTGGTGCTGTTAGGTTAATAATCTCCTGACTGTGGTCTTGTTTTAGCAGTTGTAAATTGGCTTTTCAGTGTAATTTCTTGCTCTCAGGCACAGAGGGGGCATTTGCCGCCAGTGTGCGGGTTGGTTTATTGAAACATGTCGATGGTTCTGTTCAAGTTACAGTTAATTTAGAGTCATGTTTCAAATATTTCATCATAGCGTGGATAAGTCACTGCTATATGCCCATCTAAAGCTTAGTATATCAGTAAAATCAAAGGAACCCATCAATGCAATGCTGAAATTTCTATCTTAATTGAATGTCATTTACAGGGGATTTACTTTTCTGGTTTTCTCTTTCCTTTAGTGTTCACATAAACGTGAAGCCCAAAGTACATGCCAGACAGAAAAACCTTCTATAGAAACCTTTTCTTTTTTTTAGGTTTGTTATATAATCAGGCGGTTTTTACTGGCTGCCTAAGGGTCCCTTTACTTTTAACCATTTTTGGTGAAATTAGAACAGATTTGTAGAGCTAATCGGACCACACTTGCTTTATCGAGAGGCGGTGCTTAGTGACAAAGGAGCTCAGTTTCAGATGGAGGATGAGGAACAAATGTCCTTTGGGGAAATTGTCTTTTGGAGCATGTAAATCTGTTCTAGTAGACTCCGGAACTAAAACTGTGCCAATTGTAAGGCCCACTTTAATAACAAAAAATTGAAAGCCAAATAATTTGATTACTTAGCTTAAGTTCTTGCTTTGAAGTGTGAACTTATGATTCCAGAGTTCAAAACCGATGCAAAGAACAGAAAACAGCTTGAAACTTCAGGATGGTCTTGCTTAATGAGCCACAAAATCAGTCATTGCTCGCACTAAAAAGACTTCTGCACCAAAGACTCCTAAGGGGTGATTAATACCAGCAAAATTTTACAGGTTTTAACACGTCGCAAAGGCAAATTAGGCTTGGGAGCAGACTCTGAACATTACACGTCGGAACAGTTGGTGCAGTGAGACATTACCTGCAGCGGAACACTGTAGCACCTCAAGCCTCCTCTGATTAGCATACATTATCTTAGTTGAATGTGATGAGGGAGAGAAAAGATGTGGTGCTGTTAGGAGGCAAGTGTCTACCTGTGTTCTTAAAAGACATTCTGATGCGACTCCATCTGCTCTGTTTGAACAAACTAACAGCCATTTATTTCAGCTGAAAAGGTTTAGTGATCTTGGAGCCAGCACGCTCAAACAGAAGGAAATGGAATGAGTGATTTTATTTGGTCTCGCGTAGCATAGCCACCTCATAGAAGAGCAGTGGTGCCAGGACTTGAGCTGAAATCACCACAGTGGTATGCACTTCTCAGGTGTGGTAATACATACATACATATAAATACATATATATACAGCTCTGAAAAAATGATTTAAGCCACTACTCAAAATGATCAGTTTCTCTAGCTGCACTTTCTGGGTTTGTGTTGGACCAGAATGAGCAGTTCTGTTTGATTCTCTACACTACTAGAATCATGTCTCCCAAACTCCAGATCAGATATTGTATTAGATCTGATTATTTAGAAAATCACTAATGACCTCCAGAAGCCTGTTTTTAGAACCATGCTCGCTGTGCATCTCACCCCAGCCACCACTCGCCAGTCTTCCTGTAGGTCACTTGAGGTCATCTTACGGTGGTTAAGTGTGAGGTGAGGTGGCGCTCATCACGGTCAGTAGGGAGTGGGTTTGGCCCTCTGCCAGTCTGTAGCTGTGTTGTCCTGTGTCAACATTTTTGACAGTGCAATTAAATTTGTGAATAATATGTTATGTAAGCATAAGCCATCTCAAGGCTTCTGCTGAGGATTTTGCTATTCACTTTTATTAATAGTCTTTTAGCAAAAACAAACAACCAAAAAAAAACCCCACAACATTAAAATACCTATCCGTTTGCATATTTTTTGTCTTAAAGTTCTCTGCACCACGAATGGACAAATCCTGCTTTAAACTGCCATAAAACAATATTTCAGGCATTTACAGGCATTCAGCTCGTCAGACATCAGGTTCCTGTCACCACCAATGTGAACATTTCCAGCTTTTATTTTTGGCTACTTAAATTTATCTTAAAATGGTGATAAAATTGTCTTATGGATTAAGATTATTTTGCGTAATCCTTGATATATGAATAGAGGATGTTCCGAATGAAAAAGATTAGATAAATTGTGTATTGTAATTTTTAAAATCAAAATGGCTTTTTATTGTCATGTAATGTAGTAAGAAGTTGTATCAGTAAGTCAAATCCCACAAACTTAACAAGCCACAAATATAAATCACTCAGTCCTGCATGCGTAGATATTAAACCTACCATGTTTGTATTTTTTCATTTATATCAGTATAAAAAAACTCTGTGTGAATGTGAGTAGAATGTGTGAGTAGAAGTAGAAACTGTAGAATGTGAATGTTCAAATATCAAACACAGTTAAAACTGCCATCGCTAGTCTGTGCCCTCTGTGGCCAGGAGGGGGGTCAACCAAAGTCACAGTTCGCTAATTTAATGGCATTGGGATTAGATGATTTACTCGAAGGCACAATGACAGCAGACGTTTAATTCGCAGCCCCCTGGTTCCCATGGAATCAAACCAAGAACCCTCTGGCTCCAACATGCTCCAGTTCCTGGACCCCCCCAGCGCACTGGACCAGCAGTAAAATCAAGCAAACTCATTTACTGGGTAACGAAAGTTGCTCTGAGGCAATTAAAAGGAATTGCCTTCAAGAATAAACACTTTATGTCCCAAGTTGATTCATGCATTTAAGTGAGCAACTACTCCTGCCAAAGTGAGTGTGTAGCAGGTTTGTGTGTGTGTGTGTGTGTGTGTGTGTGTGTGTGTATGAGTGACTGAGGTGAAAATGAGGGTACACTCTGTCCCGGTTTTTCTTCCTAAACTACAGTCGTCAACAGCGATTGTTGCCATGAAAATGGAAACAGGAAGCGTGCTGAGTGTGAGAACGCCAAAGCCCAACAACAAGTGTCTGCTAATGATCTGATGAAAGAAAGGCATGGGAGAGGAGCAAGGGAGGGCAGATAGAGAGAGGAGGGCTGGAGGGCCGGTCACAATACTGCTGTCTCGTCCAGTTTTTTTTAAGGAGAGTGACAAAAGGGAAAGTAAACAAATAGAACTGAAAGCGGAGAACTGAATTCTTCTGTTTCTACATTCTTCAAGCTGGATTCAATAATTTAAATTAAATTAACATCCATGCAGGCAGTTGTGCTAAGTCTCTCATGCAGAACGTAGAAGCTCCCAAATTCAATCTTGTGTGTTGCTTAAAGCAGGAGTTTGGATAAAAGTCTAATTTACCCAGTTTCCCCTTTGTCTCAGATGTGGTTAATCAGCCAAGACATATTCAGAGCTACAGGGTGAATGTTGCTAACAGACATTAGTAGTCAATGGACAAAAAAACATTTTCTCAAAATATGCTCAAAATTTCTCTCAAACTGCATCCATCATGAAGGTAGCACATACTTGTCAGCGTGTTTTGGACAGAGGGCATAGATGATATCATATTGACGATATCTAAAATCAGTCACTTTGTTACCTTACTGCAGCAAAACACACAACAAGCCAAAATTCCAAAGCAGGATGGTATTTATTTCCAGTTCCATCACATTGTCGCCCAGGCCGATTGCATATGCCCACTTGACAAGTTGGATTTTGCAGGGCAGGCAGAATTAAGGAGAACGTGTCTGCTCGCTGTTTTCTGCTAACCTTGGAAGTTTTGTTCTTATTTGTTAATGCTGTAAGTTTAATTTTTGGACAAACCCACTAAAGGTTGCAGTTAGAGCCTGCATTTAGGATTGTTTTGGAGAAGTCTGCATCTGGTGATTCAGACTTAGTGTTACTCCTTCACTGAAACATACAAATAGAGACATGGGAAAAGAAGCTGAGCAGATTTGGGACATGAGATAAAGGATGAAATTAAATAAAAGAGAAAGGGAAGGGACTGGGAGGTGAAAGAGCATCTAGGCAGAGCCAATTCCTGTCTTAGAATGTAGCTTTGAATGAGCATAACCCCGTTCGCAGTAAGTATCATTAAGACATCAACAGTAGTCACCTCTGACTCACTCTCTCTCTCTCTCTCTCTCTCTCTCTCTCTCTCTCTCTCTCTCTCTCGTTCTCAGTAGTTTCACTAAGGGAATGGGTCTGAGCCCAGCCCTGCTGAAGTGTAAGAGATGTCCAGTGGTGCATCCATCACCGGTCTGTGGAACTGACGGACACTCATACTCTACCAAGGTGACACGTGCATACACTGAAAACTGAAGTATTCCAGTAATACAAAACAATATCACAGGGTGATTACAGTGTGCAATTCCCCAGGAGGGTATTCAAGCAAAAGATTAATTTCTAACCATCAATGTACTGCGCTGATCTAATCTGTGTGTGTGTGTGTGTGTGTGTGTATGCACTTTAGTGTAAACTGGAGTATCAAGCCTGTATCTCTGGGAAGCAGATTTCTGTGAAATGTCCAGGACAGTGTCCCTGCTTGTCACAAACAGACAGCCCTATGGAGAAGAAAGGTACACACATACACATACTAGCGGTCTGCACATTTATTAAATTCAAGGCTAAAGCTTCAAGGCTAAAGCTGACCCAGCCAGGCCTGACTGGTACTGCTAAATTTAAAATCTGACCTGTACCCATAACTTTGAAGCCCAACACGGAGGACTCCAACTTGGACTACTGAATTTAAACCCTGGTTCAGGTCTGTACCCACCTGGCCCAACTTGAAAATTGTTTTGGCCCAAACCTGTCCCACATTCCCCATTTTCATCATGTGGACTTTTCTCAGTAGCGAGATATGGGCCACATATGCACCACATTTGGCCCACGCCTCACCCAAACGTATCCAAATCTTCTGTATCTATGCCAGAAGTGGGCCAGATATGTTTTGGGACAGGCAGGCCAAATGCAGGTGGGCCATCTTTAGCTGACAGCAGATTGCCAGTGCCGACAGTGGGCCAGCAGTGCCATATCTTTGCCAAATGTGGCCCACATCCGCTTGCTCTCTGCGATTTAGCCTATTTAATTTATGCATGACAAAGTCGCAAAAATAATGAACTCTGTAAAAAACATGTTCAGTATTTCGTTTTGTTTGGTTTCGGCTTTGTCCAAAAATGTGTGTTTTGAAACAATTTACATGTGCGTGGGATCGTCCTTTAAATAAAACCCAATCTACCACACAAGAAAGCACTCATTAGAAAACAAACCTGAGCCCCAGAAATCCCCAGATCTGGCGCAAAACCCCATGTTTTGTCAGACTTGGGTCGGATAGGAGACCCCTACAACACTTCCACACAAACCAAGAACACCTAGTTCCTCAGAAAGTGCTTCTACTACTCTTAATGCCCTATTTCTCTTTCTGTGTGTGTGTGTGTCTCTCTCTCTCCCTCTCTCTCCCTTTTTCTCATCCTCTTTGTATTGTACAGAGAGCCCTTATGGCTTTTGGCAACTAAGAGCATGATTATTTTAGGGATTACAGTCCGACAAACTGTCTTTATTTCTTTCCCTCTCTAGAAGTCTGGATCCCTTAGAAACCTATTAAAAGTTTTCTGTGTCAAAATCTGTGCAAGAGTGAACGAGAGAGAGCGAGATGAACAGACGAATTTAAAAATGTATGGGGTTCATTCTCATGTTTGCTTTTTTTTGTTTTTTAAATCCTCATTGATTTAAAATATGAGCATACATCTGTTCTGCCGCATACTGGTCTATAGCTCAGATGTGGAACATAGCACCACCACACTGGATTATAGCTTATAGAGGCTTACACAGATGAGCCAGGTGTCAGCTCTCTAATGAGCATTGCAAAGAAGTCAATGTAGGCTTATATAGAAGCAAAAGTGTCAATCCCAACTTCTTGTGCTCAGTGGAGCCCACGGTAGTCTCCTGTTCTTTTTTCTGCGTTTCAGTTAATTGCAGCTTTATAAAATTAGCACGTATGAGTCATTGTGTTTTTGACAGCTGTTCAAATGAAGGTTAATGAAAGCTTCCAGCCACTGACTCGCATGTGGATGGACACAAAAGACTGTATACTTTTGCTGAGTCTGTTTAAAAAGCAACTCAAGACACGTCTGTATGTGTGTGTGCAGACTGTAGTGATGCTGAAATGAGCGATGTGGCAAACAATCTGAGAGACTGGATCAGAGATCAACACGAAGATGGGAATCCCAGCAAGAAACTCAAATTCCAGAAACCAGAAAGGAGTAAGTCTGTCCCCAAAACTACGAGCATACAAACAATTGTACAATTGTATCAGGAACAGCTGTGACGTAGTGTTTACACACATGAACATAACTGAACATTTGAACGTGTTGGGTGACGTGATGTTCCACGTTATTGAACCTAGCATAGATAAGGTTACACCGTGTACTGTTAATATTGTGCCTGTATGAAAAGCCCCCTATTGTCAGGTTCCAGACATCAGACAAATCAGTTTTGGTACATATAATGTGACATCAGACAAACTCACCTGCCCCTCGGCCAAATCCCTGTTTATCCCTTTACTGTTTCATGTGGTTACCGGCGTTAGAGGATTCTGTTTCTGACCCAGGCCTGCTTTGGAGGTTCATATTTACCAATTGTAGCCCCTGTGTTGCTGCAGCCATTTATCAGCCCACTGTATGACATTCATCAATACAAAGTGACACTGTAGGACCACCTCTGACAAAATATGAATCAAGTGGCGGACAGTTGACAGCGGAGCAATTACACCGACATGGTTGTGGCGTTATATTGTTTGTGGCAGGAATGCAGGAGGTTGTGTTCAGACTTCGGGCAAGTCATACTTGATTGTCAGATCAGATCTTTTGAGACGACTGTCTGCACTGTTACTTGCAAGTGATCAGATCTGATTTGTGTATCCAGACATCGGCAACCTACTTGCAGACACATTTGTAAAAGACGAATCTGATCTGTAAAAATATCAGACTGGAATCACATTTCAAACCACCTCACAATGTTGTGCGGGTCTAATGCACAAAAATCTGATTTCATTTGTTTTTTGTTGGATTCATTCGGGATGTGCCAAAAATCAGAACTGGGCTGGTGGATTGAAGAAGGTCTTAAGCACAGGGATGTTTGCTGAAGCTGTTTTGAGAATAGTATACAAATTAGATAAAATTGTTTCCATTAACCCAATTTTTTCCTTCTTGTCTCCTTCAAATTCTGTGAATAGGGGTTGACATGAGTAAGGTTTCTCTCTGCAAGGACTCTCTGGGCTGGATGTTCACCAGACTGGATATCAACTTTGACCTGTATCTGGACCAAACAGAGCTTGCCGGTCTGGGCCCGGAGAAGAGCGAGGCATGCACTAAGGCCTTCCTCAGGTCATGTGACACAGGCAGAGACCAACTCATCTCCAGCCAGGAATGGTGCTCCTGCTTCCAGAGACACCAGGGTAGATGCCGTCTGTCTGTCTGATGTTTGAAAGAGCACAGTCTCTCAGTAACGTACATAATGTCTATCCAATGCCAGTCTGGTTTTCCTCGGGATATTCATTGCAGCTTTTGACTCTGATGTTGTGTCCTTCGAGACAGCCGCCTTATGTTTGTATGCTTTGAAAGGATAGAATTAAATGCACAACAGATATTATTATCATATGAACATGCAAAGCTCTGAACAGAAAGACACTGATTAAATAAAAACAGACAGATCAGAACATAGGCGCATGCTCTGCTGAATATGCAGCGCCTATGAAGAAGTGCTGGCACACTCTTTAAAAACCGTTCATGTTATGCATTGATACATTAAACCTTATCGAATTGCATGCACCAACAGATTCGGTTAAAACACCTTAGATCGTGGCACTATTATCACACCTGTACGGTGTGTTGAATCTAGTAATTAATAGGATTCATGAACAAGTATGCCTTGAGCTTCTATAGGCCATGCCTGTTCGTTAACGACTGAGCTACAGCGACAAAATGAGATACTTTGAGGAGTAGGCTGCGGTTGTAGACAAATTTATAGTAAAGCCATGAAGCATGGTGAAGGTAATGAAGCTTGGATAACGAGTGCTGGTTTGCAACTAGGAAATTGACCCACAGAACTGAAATTTTAGAAAAATGGATGTACTGAAAATGAGTAAGAGAGAACACTTAATATCAGGGCCACTAATTTTCTAAGCTAGTTATTTTCTCTTTCTAGCAAAGAGTTACAGGCCTCAACGTACTATGCAAGAAATGTTGTGACCAGACCTTAATATTTAACTTAACTTTAGATATCTATGTATCTATACTGTTTACAACCATACTACTGATGCTGATCTTACACATTTGTACATGTCCTACTGTTTACGCACATTGTTTTTCTACACATATATTCCTATACTACACTGGAGAAGGAGCCTGTCTGGGTTCCGTTATACTGTACGACCCTGCATTGGTATAATGATAATAAAGGTGTATTGAATTGAATTAATACGTTTATTAGAATGAGGTTAAATCATATGTTGGCAGAAAATGATGGGGTGGTACAGTGTACATGTCCAATGCTATTAAAGTATGACACAAAAACCAAAAATGTAATATTTTGTTTGCTAAAACAAAACAAATAGGCAAAAATCCTCTACCAGGAGGCCAGCATTATCACACTCTGATGATGTTTTATGGTGGCACGGAAAATACAACAATCAAAAGCGCTTTTCTTGGGTAATGTAAAAGCTGGAATGGCTGAATGACATTTTAGAGTTCATTTAGATATTTAGCTTGCTTTTTATGACGGCCTGTTGCTACACAAGTTATAATTTTAAAGAAGCAATAATAGTGTAAATAACCAGTCTATCAATGTACCTGTGGTGCATACCTGTGACAAAATGATTTCAGTGTATATTGAAATAGGCTTGTAACATTTTCAGTAAAATATATTTCAGTACAGTGATAATACAGATACTGATATCATGCCGTCCCAGCGCTACTTGCAAGCATTGTTCTTTTTAGCATTCGATGCTTCGTGATGATCTGAAGCCATTTTTGTTTCTCATGTTTCAGAGGCTCCCTGCCAATCAGAGATTACTAATATCCACAAACAACAAGCTGGGAAGAAATTATTGGGTACGTGTTTCTCCTCTTTTACCTACTCTTTTCACTCTTTTTCTCTCTGCTTTGGCAATTAGCATGCAAATGACGTGATCAGCAGATTATGTGGAAATGAAATTTTGGGTTAGATTCTCCAATAATCTGTCTTTTAACAATTTGTCTTTCATGTTGTCCACTATATCAGATTAGGCAGTGTTAGTGCTGTTCAGTCTTGGTTTAAGAGACACTTTTGATGCTGACCAGTCATCAGTCACAACCTTGTGTGAGTTCAAGGTCATTGAAAAGGAGGGTCAAGATATTTTCAGTGAGGCTACAAAAGAGTGTGATGCTGGTGGTTTTGTGTTGTTAGGAGAAAACGAAAAGAAGGAGAAAATGATTGTGTCCCGCTTTCTGGATGTCACACAGAGGACAGTATGAACTGTTTAATCCCTCTGTGAGTTGACTTTTACAGAAGTGGCTCAAATTGCAGTTGTAGTTAGTTAGCTTAGCTCTTAGCATGTTTTAGCATGTTTCTTAGCATGTGTTAATACCACCACTTCATGTTGTAGCAAAGTTAAAACATCCAATTTACTCTTCACAAATAATGTTGTCCTCCTATTGGGCAACATGAATAAAGAAATCCGATTAAATAGAATAAAATAGTGGGCAGAAAAATCCAAAACGTTCTGTCGTGCTAGACTTTTGGTGTCCCAGACGCCGCATTGCTGTCCTCTGATTATGTCACACCATTCTTTGCTCCTGATGCTCATATTTGTGCCAGATGCTGGAAATGTAACATCTATCAGATCAAATTGGCCTGAATTTGTGGGATCTGATCCCTGCAGATTATCTTTAGGGAAGATTCTAGTAGTTGATGCTTCACCTACTAACCTTGCTATGATGCCCTGGTTAACTTGTGTGTGTTAGCCAAATTATTAGACACATCTACCATGTTGCCACACCTTTCAGTTAGGATAACTTCTTCCATCCACAACATGGCAGTGTCCGCTAATATTAGGCTAGCAGTGGCCATACAGTGACTATAAAACCGTCTTACAGCAGTATAAGATGGTTTCACAGTCAGTAACTAAACCTACAAGCTATGTTTCCAATGAAGTAGGCTTGTAGGTGTAGCTACAAGGAACCTAATAATCTGGGTTGCACATTGAATTCTACCAAATCTGTGCAGTTCAGAGCCCCCAATCAAGCACACGGTAACAACACATTTGCATCAATATTGCGTGATTATACATATGCCGTACTTATCTGCATAAATGCATATGCACACGAATGTGATCATGAATATGCAAATGTGCACCCATTATCATAACTACGTGTGATTTGGTGAATCTCTCAGTCATGCTCGTAAAATGAGGTTTTTACGGGCAGTCAAGGGAAACTACAGTCCACCTTGAATTTGATTTAGTGGACAAATGAACGTCTCTGTGAGGCTTGATGTCCAGAGTTGCTCTCTTCCCGCTCGGAAGGTCGCATGCTTAATTTGCGCGGAGAGGGGGATGAGACGTATGGTGGAAATCGGACATGAAAAGGGGATATTTTTATCCGCAGCTCCATATTTGAGCAGAACGCGCAGAGATGGTTCAGCGCCTGTAGGCACAAATAAGTAAATAAATAAATAAATACATGTACACAAATAATATTGCAGTTAATTGCTGAAAATCTTTGGCAAGGCTGCTGGATTTGTGGCTTTAACCCAAGAAGCTATGAGGCTGAAGCTGGGTGTGAGATCGTAGAGGTCATTTTGCTAGTGCATCAGATAACGTTGTCTGTGAATGTGTTTGTGTAGGTCAGTACATCCCTTCCTGTGATGAGGACGGTTTCTATAGGTCGCAGCAGTGCCATGGCAGCAGCGGCCAGTGCTGGTGCGTGGATCGCTTTGGAAATGAGGTTGCTGGATCACGCACGATGGGGCAAACCGATTGCGGTACAAATCGATGCATTTATTCCGTTTTCTTTATATACAATAGCATGTTGTTGACGTCGTCAAAGCTTAATGTCTAATCAGCTGTTCTTTGTAAAATTGTGTTGACATTCATTGTGTGAAGTACATCCAATATCAATGTTACATTGTGCAGTAGTTTTAACAGCGACAACAATGTGACAGTAATATGTCACACACAGAAGAGATGAATTAGTGAATAAATTAATAAATAAATAAATTAGTCTTTTAATAGGCTTAAAGCAGTCATTGTGTAGACGGATGGAATATGACTGCAGCAGATGCTTTATGTCCAGGTGTGAACGTGTTTGGTTAGCGAATGCCATCCTAGGACTTTCAGCACCTCATTAAAGTAGCGCTGCATTTCCACTTTTCACTGTGTCCACAGCCCCTGTGCCGGAAGCTTCCGGAGACTTCGGCAGCGGAGACTCCATGTTCACGGACGACGAGGATGAAGATTTCCTGAACGACGAAGAGGAGGTGGGAGACGACGAAGAATATGATGACGATGACGATGACGATGGCTACCTGTCATAATCCACTTTTCCTTCTTTTTCTAAAAAAAAAGGGGGGGGGAACCAAAAAACAAAAAAAGTAAAAGATGAAATGAGAGACGTTTGTTTGGTCCTAAAGCACGTTTTTAGGCAACACTGGCAGAAATCAGTACTAAAATTACTAATGGCTTAGACAAAAAGGTGTATCTTCCTCTCAGTGTGTAACATTTGTACAAAAATTAATACAGTTATTCATGATATAAATGCGTTTTATTTTTCTTATGCGTATGGTTTTGGATCCTGAGGATAGGTAATCCACAGTAGCCCTTCGGGACAGTAACTAGGAGTGATCAGAAGGCTTTTGCGAGAGATAAAAGTATTACGCTTAGGATTTAGTGTGGACACGCGCGCGCACACACACATTCAGATGCAGGCATGTGAGAATACACAAGTCCTATTTGCAGTGAGAACCTCGAGATCACGTTCTTTCTGAAAGGGTATCAAGCATTCACAGACACACACAGACGCACCTGATGGCATGTTTAGTACCAGTTTCTTCCTTGTTCCATGTTTGTTTGTATGTATGTGTGTGTGTGTGTGTGTGTGTGTGTGTGTGTGTGTGTGTGTGTATGTGTGTGTGTTTTTGTCCTGTATTTTCCTGTATGTTTTCGGTTCTTTGGAGCCGAGATCACTGATTATTGCGCATTATTTTGGGTTGTATTACGATAAAACTATGAGATTAATTCATTTTTTACATGCAGAAAGGAAACCTGCTTTAAAAAGCCATTATTATCATCGCATACCCACTTAAAGACAGTTCTAGCTGACAGTGTAAGACGGTCAAAACACATCCCCCAACTGGCGTTCCAGTTGGTGTGTATTGGAGCAGGAAGACATTCTTTGTCTAAAGTCCATTTTGCACCAGGCCACTTGATGCATCATGTGTAACACGCACCCGTGTCGGTCAGCCCAAACATATGCTGTCTGTTTTAGGCACTTGTCAGCAGTACAAGGTCCTATATACTGTCTCTATTGTGTAATCTATGTCCATAATCAAGACAGCTTCATATTAAGAGAAGCCAGCAGAGCGGTAGAAATGTGCTAGTACAAAATTTAAGACGGTTCTTACATCTGTTGGACAGAAGAGCCCACTAAACCATCCGATCGAACCCCCTTAAAAATGCTAATAGCTAATAGTTACGCTCAAATGTCGTCTACATAAAGTCTGTTTCATTCAGGAACTGAAAAACGACAAACAACACTTTGTATGAGGTACAAGTGACCACGGGTGTGAAATAGCAAGCGCTGAGGAACAGTGAAGGCTTGCCGTGTGTGCCGCATTGCTTCTAGTGTAAAATTAGCTTAACAAACTTTATTTTTCATTGTTATCCGTTACCTGTTAGCAGTCCTAGGATGTGCGGTGCCTTTGATCGGAAGCCAGAGGGAGCCGGTTTTAGGCCATGCTCTAAAAGGGTTTAGCGTAAAGCGTTGGAAGGTTGACCGTCAGACAGCAGAGAGGGCCTCACCTCTGTATAAAGTCTCAGTGTTCTGTTTTTTTGGTAGGAGAGCGTATATGCGAATAGTTTGTACAGTAAAAAAAAATACCGTTTCCAGCATACTAGATGTTCGACCTCAAACGTGTCCTGCGTGTCGTTCGATGACTTGTTTGCGTTCTTCGATTTGATTTGGACGTCTTTTATTCGTTAGCGTTCTCGCGCGCAAAGCTACAAGATTTTCCTTCTACGGACACTTTTGATCGTTGTTGTGTTCTGCGAAATTTCCCGCTTGTCGACAGGTCTAGTTCAGAACGGGAGGTGGAGGTGCTAGTAGAGGGGGGGAAACAGGAACCCTCTTTTCCCCATGTCCACATCAGTCCAGCTGTTGTCATTGAAGTGACAAATGCATTTTTCTTTTTTCTTTTTTTTTTTACAGTGTATGTAATATTTGCTGATAATAAAGTTCTATTGACCAGAGTGACTGTGTTTTTAATCTGTTACGGGTGGTGTGCGTGTGAGGTGGTCACTACTGCATAATGAATAAACACCATGTAAATATTTGATGTGCCACAGCTTCTCATCAGGCCTCAACAGAAGCGCTCCACATACAGAGTGAGGCAAAACTCGGAGACCACCCTCTGTTCATACAGGTTCCAGTCAGATCAGCCGTTAAGTACACCTTTTATTCATTTCATGTCAGAAGACTCGTTTTTCAGTATTTATTGTGCCCACCCTTTTATTTTATTGTGCAGTGTTCACAAGTTTGCATTGACCGAACATCATTCTGCTCTTCATAGCAACCACTTCAGCCACACAGAGCAACCACTTCACAACGGTGACAGTGTTACTGACAAAAACAGGTGATAATCAGTGGAGACTTTTATTATTGTAGATTGTTTCTGGTAAATAAAGGAGCTCTGTACTTATTTATTGTGGCATTTTCTCCTGCTTATTCTTTTTCTTCTTCTCCTGCTTCTTCTTTTTCTTCTGCTTCTTCTAATGCTTCTTCTTCACCTCCTGCTGCTGCTTCTTCTTCGTCTGCTTCTTCGTCTGCTTCTTCTCCTCCTGCTGTTTCTTCTTCGTCTGCTTCTTCTTCTGCTGCTTCTTCTTCGTCTGCTTCTTCTTCTCCTACTACTTCTTCTTCATCTGCTTCTTCTTCTGCTGCTTCTTCTTCGTCTGCTTCTTCTTCACCTCCTGCTGTTTCTTCTTCGTCTGCTTCTTCTGCTGCTTCTTCTTCTTCATCTGCTTCTTCTTCTCCTACTTCTTCTTCTTCTTCGTCTGCTTCTTCTTCTCCTCCTGCTGCTTCTTCTTCGTCTGCTGCTGCTTCTTCTTCTTCGTCTGCTTCTTCTTCTGCTGCTTCTTCTTCTTCGTCTGCTTCTTCTTCTGCTGCTTCTTCTTCATCTGCTTCTTTTTCTTATTCTACTTCTTTTTCTTCTGCTGCCTCTGCTGATTCTGCTTCATTATTTTCTTCTTTGTCTGCTTCATCTGCTTCTTCACTTTGTTCACTAGTCCCACAGTTGTTGAGACATTAACACCATTTGGAGGGTGTACAGGATTTGGAGGGCCTGTATCTTTTTTTTTCTAGCATTCCAATTTTTCCCAATTAACAATAAACAGGTTGGAAATTATACGCCTATTTGCTTTACTTCTGCTCAGCTGACAGACACCGTTTCACATACACTCCCTTAGGGCAGATCTCCAACCACAAATGTATTGTTTGAGGATTGACAAATTCCAGGGCTGACTCACACGGGCCTGTCATTTTTATTCCGTCCATCGTTTCTCCCATAGACTCCTATTAATTTTCACCCTCATCCAAACCCTATGGTTTCCTTTAACCTACAGCCACCAAACTGCATGTACACCAAACTCTAAAGCACAGCCACACTAACCGCCACTCCTATGTGTCGTTTATTCATCCCTCATTCTTTCTACCACAGCCTAACAATAAGCACAACCATTCCACGGTTCTTTCAAGTTGTTGTTTGGAATTTAAAAATTCAAGAACAAAATGTTTGAGCATTAATGACATTTGTTGTAACAGCTCTTGAAAAAGTCTTGAGGTCTGCGGAACGTTGCCATTTTCACTGGCAGACTTTACCCTTGCGGCCCATTAAGAGCTATTCAATGTATGATGTGCTGTTGTCCGTCTCTGCAAACATGTGAATGCACCATTAGTCTTAGTCATTTTCATTACAAAATGAGACTCATCCTAAATCTCACTCCACCTCTCAGCATGTGTTGGGGACTGTAAAATCAATGATCCTCACGTAATGGCGATTGACTGGAAATTGAATAGGCTGGGAGTGGTCTCTGTCTTGAGCTGGGACAGAAGCGAGTTGTGAGATGGTTCATCATTACAACCCAATCACTTATCTATCTATCTGTCTATCAGTGTTTGTGTGTGCGGGTGAGAGAAAGAGAGGATTATGGACGTTTTCAGGCACTTTCATCTCTCAGTGAAATTAAATTACCAAATAAAAAGCGAGACTCACTGACCTGGAAACGGTGGAGGCTCAGACCCAGAGAGAGCCGGTGGCTAACACACACACACAGACACCCTTTGCATGTTTATGCGTCTCTGCTTCTCATTTTCGCAGCACTAACCCAAAGCGCTACGTCCCATAAATGTGTGTGTGTGAGTGAGCAGCTCTGTGCAAGGAAACGACTGGATAAATAGAAAAGTGTTTTCACTTATTACCGTTTCCCCTTCCTGTAAAAGAGAGCATGACAAAACCGCTGCTGACTCTGGACCTCGATCAAACTCCCTCTGTTACTCTTCCTCCCGCTATCTCTTTCTCTCTGCATATTACTGCTATCAGTCTTCGCTTCTGTGTGTGTATTCATGTGATAAGAAGGCAGGAAGAACAGGAGGTGAAGAATTAAATCGTTCAGAGGAGTTTCCTTGTTAAAACAGCCAAAAGCAAGTTCAAATCCTGCCCTGCACATAGAACAAAAAGACCAGCAATGTCATACAATACGAAATGACACTCTGGCCCTGATTAGATTTTAAATTACAATGAGTTGGGTGGATACACCTAAGGGACAGCGGGACACGGGGTAAACTGTAACATGGATATTTTATGTACACTCATCGTCATGAGAATAGCTGCACCCAGAAGGAGGTGTGGGACTACAGTGCTGTTGGGAAGGAAGATAAAGGTGACCAGGAACAATAAATTATGATAAATTTAGACTGATATGGTCAATAGTTATAGAGCTATACCTACAGAAGTAGTGTCTCTCAGTATGTCGTACTAACGCAACATGCCAGACGTTTCAGCATGGAGGTGTAGAGGTTTCTAATGGTGTCCTGTGAGAATCCATCCCATGCAGCTTGAATATTCTCACACAGTTCCTGCAGATGGTGCGGTAGGGGTGGAGGTGCAGTGAAACCAGGCCTTCTGGACGTGCGACATCTGACAACAAACTGTTCATCTTGGTCCTGGCCATGGTGCTGCTACACACGGATTTGTTGGTCGTCTCCTCCAAGGCTAAAGTGGGACTCGTCACTGAAGATGACCGGCTGGCATTCTGAGTCACATCATTGCAGTCTTTGGCGATGTTGACGTGGTGTTAAGGGCAGTTGTCACAATGGTCTAGGTGCATGTAGTCCTGTGTTGTGCAGCTGTTTGCCAATGGTGCTGGCACTAACAGGATGACTCATGGAGGACATCACTCCTCGCAGAATGTCAGCAAGCGTGGCTGTTGGGTCAGTCTCGTAAAGCGATAAGTGATTTCATGCTTCTCAGAAATAGAAGCGGGAAGTGAGACAGAGAAAGAAAGAAAGAAAAAGACATATAAAGACGGGATGGGGGAAGGGTGAATGATGGGATGAGAAAGGGTAGAGATTAGAAATCAGATTCTACATAATCTGCTGGGCATATGAAAATCTGGAGTGAGATTGCTCAAACCCACAAAGCATGCAAACTCACATACTTGCGTAACTGCATTTTTAATGAATGGCCTACATTACAGACATGTTTCTATGACGGTCTACCTAACGTAGCGGCTTAGGCACCAACTGATGTTTTCATCCTAAAGGAACAGTAGGCACACAGTTGTGCAAAGATGGAGGGTTGAGTCTTTTATGGTAGTAGTAGCCATTACTCCGTATCAGACCATAAGCCATATTTTAACAGTGAAACTACATCGACACGGGTTTACAGTCATCCTGAAAGCAATCACCCTGCTTTTACCTTGTAGTACTTATGCCTGGTCAGAATAAAGCATGATCTATCATGTCCTTTAGAGACACAATTCCATAACCAATGAATGAAGTGACTTTTGTCTCTAGGCTGGCCTCTAAGCACCTTCTGATGTGTGATCATGTTACCATATACCAGGGGTATGATATTGTAACATGCTTTATCTGATGATGTAAAAACCCTATGATTTGGTCCCAGAATGAAAGGAAATGCTTTCCCTAGATCATCATACTGTTTAGTTAGCTAAGCTAATGCTAGTTACTTGTTACTAGGAGTGTCCTAGGAGCTGACGTCACCTATACTAGCTATGTGCTTACAAATTCGACATCAACACAAAGTTAGACGTTCCTCACTCTGAAACTCTTAGTTTAAGATGATCTGCTTCAACCACCCAACACTCACACAGCCTGGCGCTACTTACAGACTGCTGTTGGGGTTGTGATGGTAACAGAAGTGGAACTGCTCCTCTCTACCGTCTCTCTAGTGTCGAATGCTAAGAAAGCTGCTTTATATCGTTCAGTATTTAAGAAACTGTCCGGAGTGAAAAGTGCAAAGCAAACGAAGAACCGTTACATAACAGCCCTAACTTCACCCGAAATGACGCTCCCAAAATTCCCAAATTCCAGCCCAGCAGAAGCAGCCCCTGACTGAGAGTAATGACTGTACATACAGAAATCTCTAGTTCCCGGCTGTGAAGGGAACGTTGGCACGTGTCGTTTCCAGTTAACTGAATGGACAGAACAGGGTGATGTTTACTTTCCAGTGAGACTGAAATCGCCTTCCTATGAGCCAGCTCCTTAAAAAAATGTCCCGTTCCAATTCATGCTACAGCTTGCTCGGCTACCAGAATGTGGCCGCAGCTCCATTTAAGGTAGAACAGAAGATTCTCTACACCTTTCACTCCAGACAGCTTCACAAACTCTTGAACCAATTTGAGACTTTAGCAGTGAATAGAAGGGAAGGGATCCCCGTGTCCATCTTAACTAGCATCCCAAAAGCAGCCTGTAAGTAGCAGCCATGCTGTGTGATTATATCCACTTTTAGCCGGTTGAAGCAGAACGTCTTAAACCGAAAGTTTCATAGCGAGGAACAACGTTACTTTGTGTTGATGTCATTTTATTTTCCAGCCTGTTTCTGTTTTGGCATGTTGCTTCCAAACTAGCCAACCAGAGCAGAGCCCATCAGCATACTCACAAGGTCACCATAAAAGCCGAAGCAGCTTGTTTCACTCTAGAGCCAAATCATAGAGTTTATATGAGGATGTAAAACCACATCTGTCCATTGTGCACTCCAACCAAAGTCACGTATCTATTATATCGAATAAAAAAACGGAATAAATTCATCCTGTTATTGTTAAAGTTGTCCAGGATCTGGTGAAAGAAGTGGAAGCTGATTCTGGGTGCCTGTTCGCTCATTTGAAAGAGTCTTCCTAATCTGGAATGATAGATTTCTCCACACAGGCCACCATTTTCATTGCAGCATTCTCAAGTCAGTTACATAGCAGTTTAGGGGTTTAAAGCCGACCTAGTTGGTGTATACCCACTAGTCTCCCGTACTTAGTACACTGAAAAACGAATGTGGGTTTTAAGTTACTGACTTAAAATGTTGGATTATTTAAACTTGTTGTTCACCCACGTCACTCCTCTGCTGCGCTCCCTTCATTGGCTTCCTGTCATTGCCCACATCAGGTTTAAAACTCTGATGCTCGCCTACAAAGCCAAGAATGGACCAGCACCTCCCCACCTTATGGCAATGGTGAAGAGTCGAGCTGTACCTCGAGCCCTTCACGCTTCAAGTACAGCTCGTCTCGAACCGCCATCCCTGAGGACGCATGGAAGACAAGCGTCCAGACTCTTGTCCGTCCTGGCTCCCAGATGGTGGAATGAACTCCCACTGGGCGTCAGAACAGCGGAGTCTCTCGCGGTCTTCAAACGCAGACTGAAGACCCATCTCTTCGTAATGCACTTAAGTGAGTGAGCTCTAGCAGACGTGTAAATTGTGTGTATCGTGTGGCAATTTAATGACCTTTTTGTATTGCACTTATAATGACCTTTCTCTAGGTACCAGCACTGACCCCTTGTTCGGGCAGTGTCTGAGCTTGTGGTGGGTTTTAGGCTCTAAACTTCCTGGACTAGCTGGAATATTATCCAACAGAACACTGAGGACACTGAGGGCTCTGGATAAGAGCGTCTGCTAAATACCTTAAATGTAAATGTAAATGTAAATATAATTTTAAGATTATTCTTTTAAGGTGTGGAGTTTGAGCTACTGTGCACCTTGGGCTTCGTTCACCAGTATATACCAAGTATTTTCTAATATCAGTTCTTGACAAAGGTCTACATCAGATTCTTGGCGTTTTCTTAAACGAGTGGTTTGCACCTTTGTGTTGTTGGGTGTGCATAGACTCTGCTCCTAGCTAGGAACAATCCCAATAAGACAACTTTAGTGAATGTCAGAATCTCCATGAGAACTGCTTGAGCGGGTTTAAAGAAGACGAAGTCCATCTATCTCACTCTGGAAGCTACAGCTATGGCCACCTCTGCTTTATTAGCCACTTGCCTGAAAATGATAGTCTGGCACACTTGGTAATGCCATACAAGCCATTTGGATTTGTATGTACTAGCTAGTCCACACTCGATAACTCTGATAGACCGTTTCATCAGACAGGGTTCTATGTACTAGCTAGACATTCCAATGGGAACTCAAGTTCACTAGCTAAGCGCTGTAGACCTCTGAGTTCTAGCAGAGAATACTAGCTGCATATCCGTTTGTGTCTATGTCCTAGATGTCAGATAATTACTTCAACCTTCCGGCTTCCAAACCACAAGGTCAGAGTTCTTAGGATGAGGATGAAGATCCTCACCTCTCTTTTTTTTTCTGGAGGTGGAAGAATGTATTCTCTCCCTGCTTCTCTGGCTACCCCATTTCTCTCCCTGCTTCACCTTAATGTGAAAATCATTAGCTAGCTTCGATCAATGACTCTCCTTCCAGTCTCATCGCGCGTCCAGTGAGCTGAGCCACTTTTCTGGCTGTATCAGTCATTAAAACGAGGCCATTAAAAAAGAAGAGGTCATGTGACCAACTAACAATTCCTGTCAACCACGTTATTGATTCACAGTTAGCTTTTTCATTTGCTATTTTGCGCCTCATCTCTTTTTATCTGTCTGAGGGCGGAGTCATCACGGCCCGTATATCGGAAGCACCCAAAGTGTGCAGTTTTTACAGGAAACGTCCTGCCCTGGAGGCGTATTGATTGGCTAGCATGCGCGAGAGTGTGTGCGAGAGTGTGTGAGTGTTCTAGGTGCTGTAGCGATGAAGTATAATCCTCTTGACCGGTAAAGTAATTGTCATCATTGCTTAGCAACTAGCAAGCAAATCGAAGTTGCAGTTTATGCAGTGACATCATGCTTAAAGTGGCAGGGGCCCATTTTTTCATACGTTCCGAGATCAGCTTTTTTTCACCAGGGCTGGATTTAATGATTCTGGGGCTCTAGGCAAAAGACAGTAATGTGCCCCTCCTCTAGTTCACTGCACTGACAGTAGGGAAATGAATGGAAGACAACAGGGATGCAGGATGTGTGATGTTTCATCATAGTATAAATGGGCCTTTATGACTATAATTAGGTGGGAGGAGTGGCCTAAACCAGTGATACTAAAATAAACAACAGCTGAGCAAAAAGCAAACGGAGTAAGAAGTGTCTATCAGCACAGGATACCACAGTTTGTCAGGTGTTTTTAATCAAATCCTAAAGATCCAGCTACAGTAAAGCACCACAAAGTGAAATGAAACAGGAACCCGTTAGTAACTAACTAATTAGTAACTAAATGTAAGTGGCTAGAATTACTAAATTTGAACAATACCATGTACACCCCGTGCTAATTCATAGCGCCTCTATTGCCAGTTGTGACAGTCTAGGGAAACATATTACATAATAAGTCAGATTAGCGCTTTTACACATCTGAAAGCTAGATTGTATCCACTAGTTCTGATTAGTTTCGGTTTCACATTGTAATTTAGCGAGAGCGCTGAGCAACTCCACGACCTGTCGCCATCACCAATGGGGGAATCCTACCTGATAGATACTTCTTACTCCGTTTGCTTTTTGCTCAGCCGTTGTTTACTTTAATATAACTGGTTTAGGCCACTCCTCCCACCTAATTATAGTCGTAAAGACTCATTTATACTATGATGAAACATAACTCATACTGCATCCCTGTTGTCTTCCATTCATTTCAGATAGTTTGGTTTGTAGAGGGGCATGCATCGTATGTTCTAGTTCTAGCAGAGAATACTAGCTGCATATCCGTTTGTGTCTATGTCCTAGATGTCAGATAATTACTTCAACCTTCCGGCTTCCAAACCACAAGGTCAGAGTTCTTAGGATGAGGATGAAGATCCTCACCTCTCTTTTTTTTTCTGGAGGTGGAAGAATGTATTCTCTCCCTGCTTCTCTGGCTACCCCATTTCTCTCCCTGCTTCACCTTAATGTGAAAATCTGTTTTTCTGATGGCACTTTGACGGCGTGCAAACCTGAAGCGAACACCTTTATAGCATTTCTGTATATACGGGCCTGTAGGTGCTCAACATTTAGCCAATGCTCTTATCCAGAGCGACATCCAGGGTTAGTTGTTTTACAGGTCGGCCAATGTAGTGTTAGGAGTCTTGCCCAAGGAGGGAGGCCACAGCATAGTCACCCAGACCAGGAATCGAACCCCAGTCTCCAACCTGGGGTGACAGACCGGCGTGAATTTACAGAGATGAGTGGTGTTATCCACTGCATCACACCAACCATGGCTCCAGGAGGAGCTGGGCCTGTCTCTCTCTTCTTTTTCTCCTCCTCCTCCATTCGCCCTCCGAGCCCTCCACTCACTCTCTTTGAGCCCTCCAGCCATCCTTGCACGTTTGTGCCTCTTTGTACATGGAGATTCTGATCAGGATCCTAACCGATAACCTCCTGAACTTGGAGGTGTGGCATCTACCACTGAGCCACAGGATCTCCCTCCCATAAGTTGATTCAGGGGTGGCACCTACAATGCTTCAAGTACATGTGTAGCTTTATATATTGCATTACCCTCCTGTGTTTCCTTGTCATCTCCTCTCCGTCTTCTCCTCTCAGAAAATGAGGTACAAGCTTAATCATTTTTAAAGTTGACAAATCTTCACAAGACCAAGTAACAGTGAGCTAGTTCGTCCTCCTCCTCCTGCTACTGTGGCTTGTTTTCACTTCTCGGTTAGATCCAGAAACTGGTTGGACCAATTATTGACCTTGGGTCCAGGCCGTGATCCATGAGGCACCTTTCATATCTTCTATTAGTTTGTACCAAGGCGTGAACGCAGCTTTAGGTTCACCAGACTGATGTTCGAGACATCCATTTCTGTCACTGACCTACTGCTGGAGGAAGCTGACCGGGTGACAGCTAAAACAGGGATTTGTGTTTTACACTCGGTAGCGAAAAGTGAAAACCCTACAGAGGAGCTGAACTGATGCTTCTAATCGTGTTTTGAATGATTACTGGAACGCACTGCCACCTTGGGGGTTGATGAATGCTCTTAGCGTTAATTAGGCATTTAATTACGTTTCCAGCATTTAAATGCTAGCAATCAAGACCATTTGGGGTAATTTCAAATCATTTGGGCATTTTTTTTTTCCGTAATAACAAACGGACAAGGCGCCAAGCAGGAAACACGGGGCTGGCTGACATTCCGTGCTTTGCGAAAAGAGGTTGTAAACGTTAACAAAACACAAACAAACAAATAAATAAATAGCTCTTATGTGAAGACCATTACAAGTCTGGCGTTAATGGGCCGGTGCTACAGCGATAACTCGAGAAGAGGGTGTTAAAAATGTGCTTATTTCCAGGAAGCTATGAATGTGTGTGTGTGTGTGTGTGTAAGAGTGTGTGTGTGTGTGTGTGTGAGTGTGTGTGTGTGTGTGAGTGTGTGTGAGTGTGTGTGTGAGTGTGTGTGTGTGTGTGTGTGTGTGAGTGTGTGTGTGTGTGTGTGTGTGAGTATGTGTGAGTGTGTGTGTGTGTGTGTGTGTGTGTGTGTGTGTGTGTGTGTGTGAGTGTGTGTGTGTGTGTGAGTGTGTGTGTGTGTGTGTGTGTGTGTGTGTGTGTGTGTGTGTGTGTGTGTGTGTGAGTGTGTGTGTGTGTGTGTGTGTGTGTGTGTGGCAAGTATTAAGGGTGTCGTCCATTAATTTAGGAGGCAGGATGATGAAAGGTTTTCACTGGTAGAAAAACAGCAGAATCATCATCATCGTTTCAGCGAGAATGATGGCGGTAGGGAAGAAAACAGAGAGAGAAAGAAGGATGGAGAGAGAGAGAAAGAAAAAAAAAAGAAAAGATAAGGAGAAAGAGGGAAAGAGAGAAAGAGAAGGAGAGAGAAAAGATAAGGAGAAAGAGGGAAAGAGAGAAAGAGAAAGAGAAGGAGAGAGAAAAGATAAGGAGAAAGAGGGAAAGAGAGAAAGAGAAAGAGAAGGAGAGAGAGAGAAAGGGAGAGAGTAAGAGAGAAGGAGAGAGAGACAGAAAGAGAGAGAAGGGGAGAGAGGATGAGAGAAGGAGAGAGAGAAAGAAGGAGAGAGTAATAGAGAGAAGGGGAGAGAGAGAAAGAGAGACAGAAAGAGAGAGAAAGAGATAGAGAAGGAAGATGATGAGGAGAGAAAGGGAGAAAGCAGTAGGGAAAGAGAGGAGAGAAGGAGGGTGAGAGGATGAGAGAGAGAAGAGCTAGAGAGAGAAGGAGAGAAGAGAGAAAGAAGAGAAGCAGAGAGAAAGAGAGAGTAAAGAGAGAGATAGAAAGAGAGTAGGAGAGAGATTGAGAGAGAGAAGACGGAGAGAGAGAAGAGAGAGAGGAGAGAGAGACAGAAAGAGAGATACTCGGAGAGAAGGGGAGAGAGGATGAGAGAAGGAGAGAGAGAGAAGGACAGAGAGATAGAGAAGAAGCGGAGAGAGAGAGAGATAAGAGAGAGGAGAAAAGAGAGAGAAAGAAGAGATAGAGAAGGAGAGAGAGAGAGAGAGAGAAAGAGAGTAGAGAAAGGAGAAGAGTGGAGAGAGAGATCGAAAGAGAGAGGAGAGAAGGAGAGTGAGAAGCAGAGAGAGATAGAAAGCTAGAGAGACAGAAAAAGAAGGAAAGACGAGAAGCAGAGAGAGAGAGAGAGAGAAGGAGAGCGAGAAAGAAAGAGAGTAGGAGAGAGCGAGAAAGAAAGAGAGTAGGAGAGAGAGAGAGAGACAGAAAGAGAGAGAAGGGGAGAGAGGATGAGAGAAGGAGAGAGAGAAAGAGGCAGAGAAAGAGGGAGAGAGTAATAGAGAGAAGGGGAGAGAGAGAACGAGAGACAGAAAGAAAGAGAGAGTAGGAGAGAGAGAGAGAGAGAGAGAGAGAGAGAGAGAGAGAGAGAGAGAGAGAGAGAGAGAGAGAGAGAGGAGTGCACATTCCTCTTAGTGCGTGTGTTGGTAATGAAGGTCGTGTGTATCTTGTTGTCTTCTAATCGATGCCATCCATCTACTGATCTACCCTGATCCATTCATCCATACATACTCACACAAGGAGTGTGGACGGAGAGAACGGGGATAAACGTGGGAATCCGAGTCTACAGGCACGCGGACACACACACACACACACACACACACACACACACACACACACCCACACACACACACAGGCTGGACCAGGCCTCTCATTAAGGGTTATAACGCCTTACGCCAACATGACATAACGGTCTGAAAGGGTCCAGGCTCTAATGGAGCACTTGTCTCCATGCCGATTCCGAGGTGCCACTAGTTCAGCTGAACAAATGGAATGGAAATGTTATGTTTCTGCAAATTGCCGAGCTTGTCCCCGATTTCTTTTGCTCCGGCAATCAGGGGAGAATTATTAGTGCGGAGACGAAAATCCAATTATAAAAACAATGTTATCTCAGAGCAATTACCCAGAGAGAGAGAGAGAGAGAGAGAGAGAGAGAGAGAGAGAGAGAGAGAGAGAGAGAGAGAGAGAGAGAGAGGGAATCATCTGATGAATAACAACATAGACAGTCTGACACCAGCAACAGTTCAACTAAATACGGGAGCAGCAGACAGAAACTGTGTCTTATGCCACTAGCTAAGAGAAAGCCCTCTCCTCTCCTCCACTCCCTCCATCACGCTCCCCATTCCTCTGTCGTTCCTGCTGGAGTTCTCGCTCAGGGTGCTGGGAGAGTCATCTCTGCTGGCCGGTTTAAGGTTGACCTGAGATTCAAACCAAGCCAGGTCTGAAACCAAATGCGAATCACCTGATCATTCAGTGCCTGTCTCCCTCCCTCTCTCTCTCTCTCTCTCTCTCTCTCTCTCTCTCTCTCTCCGACAGACACATCGCTTAACAGCATTACCCAACACCCGCGCTTGTGCCAGAATTGAAGACCTGGTGCTCCTCATTTATTACCTTCTAGCGTACAAGAACACATGCTGCCACCTGGTGGCCGTTCACCATATGGTCCAAACAGTCGCTCAGTTGGTGATAGTCCTGTCAAGAGTCTGTGTGATTGTATAGACAGAGCACCAACATGTATATATATATATATATACTCACACTGTAGAGTAGTGTCAGTAGCACTGTAGCACCTCCAGTTTAGGTACAGAGTCAATCTATAGAGGTACTGGCCTGTAAGCCTGTGTTTGAGAGAGATGTCAGGTGTGTGTTAGGCAGATAGACCCTCAGGAGTGAGAGATCTTCCTACTGTCAAAAACGGTTTTGATTTCCAGTATCAAAAATGGAAACCTGCAGGAATGTCATTCCACATTTGCAAAGTTCAGTCGGAGAAGTTGGTTTAAAAACGAGCAGCTTCTTTCTTTGATTTAGAAATGTTCTCACAGTGGAGGGATGGACAGACACCTTTCTACTGATGTAGAGGGGAGCTCGATGTTCTCCTCTCCTCCTAAGATGAAAGCTGTAGGAGCTGTGTATCTGATTGTGGCAGTTTTGGTGGTCTGTAAGATCTTGCATGGTTATTAGGGGTCTCTTTATTCTCTCTGCAGCTTTTAATTTGAGTTTTAATTTGAGCTCCTCTGTTTAAATACACACACATACACACACACACACACACACATATATGTGTATATATATATATGTATGTACATGTATATGTGATAAACTGAAAATCCATTTTTTGTACAGTACTGTAGAGATTTGTTTGTGTGTGTGTGTGTGTGTGTGTGTGTGTGTGTGTGTGTGTGTGTGTGTGTGTGTGTGTATGTGTGTGTGTGAGTGTGTGAGTGTATGTGCGTGTGCGTGTGTGTGTGTGTGAGTGTGTGAGTGTGTGTGTATGTGTGTGTGAGTGTGTGTATGTGTGTGAGTGTGTGTGTATGTGTGTGTGTGAGTGTGTATATGTGTGTGTATGTGTGTGTGTGTGTGTGTGTGTATGTGTGTGTGAGTGTATGTGCGTGTGCGTGTGTGTGTGTGTGTGTGTATGTGTGTGTGTGAGTGTGTGTGTGTGAGTGTGTGTATGTGTGTGTGTGTGTGTGTGTGTGTGTGTGTGTGTTTCTTGAGCTTCTACCATATGGTTCATGTGAGGCTTCTCAGTGTAATCCAATATACTCATTGCAGTGTCACATGCACGAAAACAAACACACACACACACACTCTCTCTCTCTCTCTCTTTCTCTCTATCTATCTATCTATCTATCTATCTATCTATCTATCTATCTATCTATCTATCTATCTCTCTCTCTCTCTCTCTCTCTCTCTCTCTCTCTCTCCACAGTACTAATCAGTATGTATGTATTTCAGAGCAGTGTTTAGTATCTGGTATCTCTCTTCCCTAATCAAAGCTTCACATGTGGATTACAAATGCTGATTCTTCTGCAAACTAGGTCAGAACCATTTCCAACTACCTCAACACTCCGGGCCAAGTAGGTTACCCAGATATTTCACAATGGCATCCTGGAATCTACTCTGCTCAAGACAGAGCCGGTCTTGACCTCACTACGGCACTAAGCTGAATCCTACAAAGGGACCCTTCTGTCGGACCCATGAGCCCTGTCAACCATTCGCACCTGTCACACCGTCACACCTGAGACCCCAGTGCTGCCAGTACCGCTCTCCCTCCCCACTTTTAAGAGCGTTTGCTCTGTCGTTCACTATGCGTAGATCTATACAGACATTATTGATCAACCAACCAACCAATATCTACTAATCTACTGACAGGCAGTTATAGATGACACCATTCATTCCTGCAGATTTTTCATTATTATCTGAAATACTGTTTATGATGTGGCGTTTTAGAACACTGGTAATTACTGTGCATCGGTATTGCCAGGTTCTCCGCTGATCCACATTTGAAAATCTTCCATCAGTACTCAGTGTCAGTGCATTGTTTCCCATCTTGCCTTAGTCCAGACTCAGCTTGGCCAATAGGCTACACACATAGGCTAGATCATCCTCCTGGTCTTGCTTGTAAATGATGTGCGCCTATGAGGGGTACAGCCATATAGTGTCTGGACTGCTCTCCACAGAGGCTGACGTGGTGATCTCATGGAGTTCATATTAACATAATAAGCAGTCATATCCTCACCTGTTGGTTTTTTGCTGATATCAAACTGGGAGAGGAGAGAACACAGGTCACTGCTGTTCCTGCAGTTCACTCTCATTTGTGTCTCTCATAGTTCCACTTCCTCCTCGCCTCCTTGACATGAGGGGCACTGAGCACATGGGCACTGAGCATTTAAGGTCGACCCGCTCTGATGAGTCCTGGAATATGGATTCTGAATATTTTAAACTGATGTCTGATTTAGTTCAATATTTATTTATTAATGTCATATGTATACACTACTCGATTATCCCACACCTGAAAAAGTGGTGGGTGAAAACCTATTGGTGAGTTAAAGTTATAGGTACTGTGGTGTGTAACTGTATAGAGGCGTATTATCAGATATACTGCCCCCTCCTGGTCGTGCACGGTACTGCACAGGGTACTGCATGGTACTGCACAGGGCTTGTTTTCTGGCTGTACCTTGGCTCCACCCACTCTCCACCCACCTCTCACACCTGCAGCTGATGTAGGACTGGTTAGGACTTTCATGCCTCTGTGTTTGCTCTGCCTGTGTGTGTCTGAGTTCCTGCTCCTGGGTTTTAAGCCCTGCTTGGTATCTGGGGTTATGTGATTCTGGACTGTAGCTGCCTGCTTGTGGTTTGAGCCCTTAGTAAAACCACTCAGCGCTTGTGACCTGCGCCAATACCCTCATCACACCAGTGGTGTTCATGCTAGCCTCAGCTATGTGGGTAAGGAATGATTAGCCAGACTTGTGTGCAGCTACCTGTTCTCTGTGTGTGATGTTTTACATCAGGGCTGGGCAATATGATGGTGTTTTATGGTTATGATGTTTTGCTATACCACCCATCCCTGTTGTCCATGGTTACGTTTGTGTTTTTGGTTCCCCTTCTGTCTTCCTAGAAACAGATAAAGTGATAAATTGAAGTGATGGATGGATGGATGGATGGATGGATTTAAATGTGTCTAAAGTTCTTCTGAAGTTGTGAACTCCAGTCATGCTGTGGTTATAAACTCTCAGAGCATCGGTCACTCGTTAGGTCTTTGCTGATTCGTTAAGACTGGTTAGGTCGTCTCTGACTCCTAACCAACCATGGATCCCTCTTAGCAGCTGGCTGAGGCTCTGCAGCTTATTGACTGCTATGTATGATGGGAAGGCTATAAAAGTTATTCTCAGTTTTTATCAGCTTCTGTCACCACACCACACCACCCTACCCCAGCCCACCCTACCCCACCCTACCCTACCCTACCCTACTCTACCCCACCCCAGCCTGGGTGGTCCTTCTGCATTCTTAGGTAACACAGTTTCTGTCCACACTTACAGAAGGCCACTATGCAAAGCCCATGCAGGAAGGGGGCAGTGTGTTTGTGTAGCATCTGTATAATCTGCGTTATGATAAAATCACTCCCGTTTTCTGGAGAACCTGATTCAGGATCTGAAGAGCCGTGACACTGTGCATTATCAACAGCAGCTGAAGGGTCCTCCTCGCCATAGTTTTCGATTTCCTGCATTTCTCTTTCCGTTCCCTTTGACGTTGCACAGACGCGCCCGGCTCGGCTTTCATATCTCCAAATCACATTTCCCACAGTGGCATGCCGAATGAGGACTACACGTCACAGTAATGCTTTTAAGTTGGACGGTATTTTGTCTTGCTGGTTAGATTGTAAAGGGATTTAAATGTAAACCCTCCCCTTAGCTGCCAGATCTTCCTTTGGGGGAGCTGATGTTTACTTTACTGCATGTATTGTTTTCTCTTTATGGCTGTGGGGGCATTTTTCAGCCATGCTAGCTTATGGTACATTACTGAGCTATTGATGCACTGATACCAAAACCTGACTGGGGGCAGTCGTGGGCTGGAGGTTAGGGAACCTTGTGACGGAGGGTCACTGTTTTGATTCCCTGAGCCGAGAGTAAAGGCTGCAGTGCCCTTGAGCAAGGCACCTAACCCCTAACTGCCCTCCGGGTGCCGGGGATAAGACTGCCCCCTGCTCTGTGTGTGTGTGTGTGTGTGTGTAAACACTGAATACCAATACTACAACCTCTGTAACCCTCTGTAAAATTAATCAGAAATGAAACATTCAGCTTAGCTGAAAGCTATTCCCTTGTATTACATATACATTTACATTTGTGGCATTTAGCTGACGCTCTTATCCAGAGCGACTTACAAGGTCAATCATATTACAAGTAAGCCAATGTAGTGTTAGGAGTCTTGCCCAAGGACTCTTATTGGTGTAGCACAGTGTAGTCACCCAGACTGGGATTCGAACCCCAGTCTCCCACATGTGGTTGTGGCTCTCAGGCGGGCAGTGGTGTTATCCGCTGAGCTACACCAACTATATACTAGAAACTAATAAGCCTAGCTTTGTTTATTTGCTAGTTAGTATTGTAGTTAGTATGTACTGTATCTAGGGGGCACATGTAGGCCCCCAGCAGCTTCTCTGGCTCAGCAGTGCTGAATGTTCCACATCCGAACTTTTTCAAGTCATCTCTGAGCATCAGACTCTGCCAGAGAGACTATTGGCAAGTTTGGAACTATCATAGGAGAACATGATAGAGATGGAGGGGGAGGGGTGGGAGGCACATGGGGGTATGGGATGGGTCGGACATGATACTAGAACAGAGTTACCATATAAATGAGCTTTACTGACCTCATTGGGTGGAATGAATGACATTCGTAAGTCAGGCAGGAGCTTATTAATTGACCAGCATTTAGACGGCTGGCCTGCGGCTAGCCAGTAGCCAAGTCACGATGTCACATGATCTTGGTAAACCAATGAAATGCAAGGCATGTCTTGGCATTCTAGAACATTCTAAATAGGTCATCCCGAAGCAGGGACTTACAGGCGTCCGTCGAGGTACTGCACTGGACTGAGGACTAGGAGTTCAAAAACTGACTGTCTGGCCTAAAACCAGACATGTGGCCACCCTAGCTACGCTTCCGAGTGATCCCACTGACTGACGGAGGCCCGCCACAGGCCTGTAGCCCAGCTAGCAGCCTGCTATGCTAAAGGCTAAATTAAGGCTAAAAGCTATCATTACCCCAAGAACTCAGACACAACTCAACTTTGACCTGACATGAGTTTAATCACCAACAGAATGAGGAGCATTTTTTATCAGGCAGATACAGACAGTGGAGAAAATCATAGTGTATACTTCATGAACGTGAGTAGGGATAGACGGGAGCTTGGCACATGAAGAGATACCCACACCAGAAACAGTCAAGAAGAGTCACAGAGCCATGGGTGTGTTGGGTACTGTCACACTCACACGCACACACCTGCACACGACTGCTTGTTGCGTTCTGTAAACTGTCAAGATTTCAAATATGAAACCAGCGGTTATCTTTCCATATCTTTTATTTTTTAAAACACTATATCTCTGAATTCCCTTTTATACTATTCCTGCCTTACTTGTTTTATTTTTTAAATACACATTATTTCCTTTACCTTTTAAATACTTGAGCCCTTTGATTTTTATTTTTTTTTTATTTATAAACTATCTTCGAAATCCCTCTTGCTTATATCCGTGACTTTAAATCACAAACTTGTTCGCTTCCTTTTAATTCTTTTAATTACACATAATATATTTTTCTTTGTTTCAATTTCCCCTCCCTCCTTTTCTTCTATTTCTATCCTCTTTTCCCTCTCTATCCATATACTTCCACCCCCACTTATTTATCTTTCCATTCTTTTTCACATTTTTCTCCTTTTATCCTTATTTTTACAATTACACACGTCCCCCCCTTCTCACTTTTTTTTTTTCTTTCTTTCTTCCTCCTTCTTCTCCCCCTCTTCTCCTTTTTTTCCTCCCTTTTCCTTCCCTCTTTCCCTCCA
>JAMWET010002054.1:5000-83554 GCA_024036415.1 Prochilodus magdalenae | reverse complement strand
CTACATCTCATTATACCGGATCACAACGACGTGCCGCATGTGACCTTCTGGCTCTCCCTGTTAGTCCTGCTGTAGGAGCAGGCCTGCCGGAGTCACTGCTGCACCCTGTTAACCACCGTACAGTGTGTTCAGGTCTGTCAGAGCTAACAGCCTGTCGGATCTCTCTGTCTGAGCTGAAACTGCTGCCATCCTGTGCGGCCTGATGCTGGGCTACATCTGCTCTGACTGGGAAGCCACTAGGGAGCCTTAAAGCCCCCCGGATGCTCCTCCCCCGGCTGTTCCTCCAACTGTCGGAAGCTTGACCTGCGTCCTGCTGACCCATCCGATCACCCAGCTACTGAACTACAGACCAGTCAGACATTCATTATTCTACTCTACAGACATTACACTCTCCTTTCCTGTGCTGTCTTGTATCTGGTGTTGACCCGAGGAGGATGGGTTTCCCTTTTGGGTCTTGGTTCCTCTCGAGGTTTCCTCCTTCCTAACTGAGGCAGTTTCTCCTTGCCTCTGTTGCCCTTGGCTTGCTCACTGGGGGCTCGAACACCAGGTTCTTTGTAAGATGCTTTGTGACCACGTTCTTTTGTAAAAAGCACTATATAAATAAATGTTGACTTGACACGGCACAGGATGGGCAGCAGTTCAGCTCAGACAGAGAGAACAGACTGACTGTTAGCTCTGACAGAAGACCTGAACACACTGTATGGTGTTAAGAGTGCAGCCAGGCCCCCGCGGACGTTGACTACCGAACAGGCCTGGCTCCTAAGCAATGACTAACAGGCCGCCAGCAGCACAGAAGGTCACACACACATGATCTTTTCGCTCACCTGATAAAATTTCAGATTTAGGAGCTAAGACTAAAGTTACCGGATGATTCAGAGTGCTTTCTGACAGCTCAGTTAGCGTTAACGTTAGCTACCCGCACCCTCCCGGTGTGTTACCACCACAGCTGTTTCCATAGCTGTGATTAGCTGTTTGTGCGGTTCGGTCTCTTGAGGTGAAAGCTAAGGTCAGTCAAGAGCTGGTAATTAAACAGGCACCTCACCGCAGACTTCAGCAAGGCCTAAAGGCGAGGCAGCGCCACTGGCTGCTAAACGTGCTAACTTCCTTGTCTTGCTTGAAATAGCATTTTGTCTGGTGGAATTTGAAGTGAGACTAATGCAGATGTTTCCAACACCGTCCCCGGTTCCTGCGTCTATGGTGACACAAACAACATGGACGCCTCAGAGACGACAACATGTAAGGAGCCTGCTGCTTCCAGGTTCCGTGTCTCCCGTTTCCCGAAGGCTAGCGGTGCAATCCAGGGCTCGTTAAGGACTCTTCACTCTAACGTTCCCCCGTGGATCTACTGAGCTTCAGATATACACTGTTTAGCATCGCTAGCGCTGGTTAACCTGGCATTTCTTAACCCTGGTCCTGGAGGCACCCTTACCTGCTCCAAACATACCTGGTTGAACTTGTTAACAAGGCCCGTCAGAGTTACAGGGGGTGTGCTGACGTAGGGGATCCACTAAGATGTGCAAGGCAGGGTGCCTACTTTCATAACCCCAAAAGGGGGACATCATAAAGCGGTGCGGGTTGGGAAAAACGGACGTGTGGCCAACCTACTCCAGGGCTGAGAAGCACTGGTCTGGCTTTCTCTGGCTCTCTGGATCTCCACCACGGGTGACCATCTTAGCAAGGCTACCTAGCGCCCCCCTAGCCAGATTTACGGGATTCTGGGTTCCAGATCTCCGGTTCCTTGAATGCTAGCAATGCAAACGCTAGCTTATGGAAAGGAGTTGACCTGTGGAGTCGGCCCTGGTCACCGATATTTAAATATCATTAATAAATGATTAATTAATGAATGATGTCATAAGCACGGAGATGACGTTGACTCAACCTATCGTCACGTACCTGTGGTTGAAATCGTGTAGCGCCTAATGTCTTCCAGTAGGCCACCCCAGCCCTTCAAACAGCCTCCACCACGGCACCAACCACACGTCCTACCCGAAAGCTGCACACCGGCCCGGCATTCCCCCTCAGACTGAACAATCCGGAGTGGGAACAGCGTTAATTTGGTCGCCATGTCTATTCACATTCACTCAAACCATCGCACGTGTCACGCCCGCAGATGGCCTAGGCCCAGTGCGGTGTGCAGACGCGCAGCAGATGTAAGGTTGATGGTAATACGAAGTTAACGCACATGTATCGACAGCCGCGTTTATCTGTCAGCGGTAACTGGCACCACATTAATCATGTTTAAACTCCGTGCCCACACGACCTAAAACAGTCCTACAGCTCCCGGCTCAGTAGGGGATCATTTGTAGGAAATGACTCATGATGCGCAAACTCGATCGAGCACTCGGCGGCGGCGGCGTGCAGCAGTCAGCGCTAATCCAGCCCGAGCAACGCTTGTCTTTTCCTAATTCGAACGTAAAGCCGTCCTGACATGTTTGACTGAAGATCCGTCCTTCACTGCAGGGCTAAAAAAGCACTGGCCCAGTGTAGGGTTTATAACCCAGGGTTCCACCAGCAGGGGGCAGAAGAGCGTTAGCAAAGCAGGTGCGGCGGAATCAGTATGCATGTGTGGGTATATAAATGCACATGTTGGGTGAGTGTGGCTTAAGGGGGACGGAATGGGAGGATCATGCAGGTCCTGGTCCAGCTCTGCTACAGAGGGAGAGTGTGTGCGGGTGTGTGTGTGTGTGTGTGTGTGTGTGTGTGTGTGTGTGAGAGAGAGAGGCTGATCGGGGCTGTTGGATACACTCCCGGTACTCGAGCTCTCATTGCATGTAGTGATCATTTCGCTCTGGGAATCATCAGCAGCTGGGCATGATGCTCACATTACAGCGTGCAGTGCTGAACGTGTCTGTAAGGAGGGCAGCGTCTGCACATCACGGGTTCTGAGCTGCTTCTGCTTCAGATCTGTATGTGTTAATACGAGTGCTGGTGCCTGCTGTGTTCAGGTGGGTACCGGTTAGGGACGTAGCAATCCATCACAGTCTGTCTCGATGCATTGAGCAAATGGCAAGCGATCCGGTGTGAACGATGCAAGGCATGAACGTTGGTGCATGCGTATTTTAACATCTGGATGACGATAATTAATTTGGCCTGCGTTATATGAGCTCCCCGGATAAAGCTGAGTCCCCTCTGTGATGCTCTGGGGGTGTTTTGTAGAAATGCGTTGATTTGGTTGAGGTGACGGTAAATGTGGACCACAGTGTCTACACTGGGCTGCTGGACAACCGGGTTTCCTCTTCAGCTGATCATCTTACAGAGGTACACAAGATTCCTATTCCAGTAAAAATCAAATCACTTGATCACTTGAGTCATTGGTTCACGTGGGCTGCTGTTTACACTGGCTGTGAATTTCATGAAGAATGGACTGACAGAAACGGCCCAGAACTGCTTGGAAAGACGTCTGGTTCCATTGACTTCCATTCAAATTAAATGAGGCTTTTGGCCTGTCCTGTAAAAGTGCAATTTTGGAGATACCTGTTTTTCTTTGGACAGCGGCGATATATACATATATATACAGGGGTTGGACAATGAAACTGAAACACCTGTCATTTTAGTGTGGGAGGTCTCATGGCTAAATTGGACCAGCCTGGTGGCCAATCTTCATTAACTGCACATTGCACCAGTAAGAGCAGAGTGTGAAGGTTCAGTTAGCAGGTAAGAGCACAGTTCTGCTCAAAATACTGCAATGCCACACAGCATTATGGGAATACCAGGAGTTCAAAACGAGGGACAGACTGTTGGTGCACGTCTGCTGGCGAATCTGTGACCAGACAGCAAGTTTTGTGATGTATCAAGGGGGGGGGGGGGGGGGAAAAAAAAAAAAAGGGGGGGGGGGCACCCCCCCCCCCAACCCGGTACCAGGGTAATGTCAGCCTACCACCAAGAAGACGAACCCCACCAGCATCACGTAGTGACCTGGCCACTACCACTATCCTGCAAGAAGAATGGCTTAAACTCCCTCTGACCACTGTGCAGGACTCGTATATGTCATTCCCAAGACCAACTGACGCTGTATCGGGCTCAAAAGGAGGCCCTACACCATACTAATAAATGATTGTGGTCTAAAACCAGGTGTTTCAGTTTCATTCTCCAACCCCTGTATATATTCATTCACTACAGATATAGAATATAGTTGTGTGCGAGTATAAAGATGCTAATGTAGGTGCAGAGTGATGGTTGTCCATGGAGATCATTGTTTAGATGATTTTGGTGAGATGTGCTGAACCAGGTCCATTTACCGATGCATCAGCACTGCTGGCTGTTCAGTAGCCTGATTCCCAGGGGCGAAGAGACTATCTCGGATGCAGCTGGTTCTGGATTTTATTCGGTATATTTACAGGGCTGCACATGCGACTTGATTGGCATGATGAACGTTCGGGAGCATTCCCACATCTGGATTGGCTTGCACAATCCCCAGATTTGAATCCTCTAGATGATTTGTGGGATACCTCGGACAACTGGTGAAACGTAAGGGCATTCTTTGATGCTGTGGAGTCTGAACAATCCAATCACACAATCATAGCTGTTGTTGGTGCTGGTGGAGGTATTACCTGCTATTAGGGGACCTTCCTTTCCTTTTCTTTTTTTTTTTATGCCCAGTGAGCTTATAATGATGTACGCTTTAGTTTTTTTTCATACTGCGTCTGTTAGAACTGCTCTCACGCTGTGCACCGGATTAAAGCCTTCCTTTTGGGCATGTGCCTAATGATGCCGGTCATGTGTGTAGACATGTTGTGGGTGTGTAGATTTAGGGAACATAACGGATGGAGAAACGAGACCTTGTGCGGCTTGTAAAGAGTGTAAGGGTGCATTAAGACAGTCAGGTAATTGTGGGTTAGGTGTTGTATCCAGTAACACTGCACCAGCCTCGTAGTCGAGACCGCTAGAGACAAAGACCCTGACCCCCAGTCAGGTTCAGGACACGGTTAAGACTTTGGGATTTGGTTTGCGGTGTGTTTATTCGTTATGCACTCTCAGCCCTTTTCTGCCGACATGGAGTTGGGGTCCATTCCAGTTCGTCCACCTCATTTTGGAACGTTCAGCGCTTTTCCACCAACAGTAACCAGGCTTAGAACCCGAAATCTTCATTCTTAGCTGGAACGAAAGAAGAGTCTGTTCTTCAACATGAACTGTGATGGATGTTCATGGGTGCGTCAGCTGTTGAGGAAGTAGAAGGCAATAACGGCGCCACCCAGTGGTCCAGTCATTAATCCGAGCTGCTTTCTGGATGAAAAAAAAAACATCTGGAATAACAGCACAAACAAAAGCACAAAAGTATGTGGACACCAGTCGTAATTACTGAGTTCAGGTGTTTCAGCTGCACCCATTACTAATCAATAGTGAAACGCTGCTGGTGGACTGAGGAGCTCAAAGACTTTAAAGTGATGGAAATCTCGGATGTGGACAGGTTTGTACAAATAGGGTTTCGTCCCAACTTGTATTTGGGAAAACCGTAAGCTAGCCGGGCCTGCTTTGTTCAAATCCAACACTGCCACCAAGCAAAGTCATATACTGTGCAGGTAAGACACAGCCACAGAGTGAACCAGCCCCCACTGACACCTCGGGAAGCTGGAGAGACGACCGGGACAGTTTGACAGCTCATTGTGCATGTATGGCAGGACTCAGCGAGACATGTTTGCATGAAGCCGCGGTGGTGTTTGCGGTTATGTCCGGAGTGAAGATGCAGAATAAGACACCGTGCAGTTCATTGCCATGTCGGTGGCTTCAGCCACCACAGAGAGAGAAAATCGGCAGGTCTGACCTGTCGTCTATACGACCTCCCTGCGATCTAATTGCTGCCCTCCACCTTTCCTTTTCTCTTTCCTTCCTTCCTGCTCTGAACCTGGACTGCTCGGAATCCTTTTGCCGAGTCCGATTCCACATATTAACAGCATTATTCGTTTGTGGTGTTTGTGTTTTCTTCGAGATTCAAACCGCTAATATTATGTCGGCTAACTTGGACGCTAACACTTGTTGTTATGGTTTTGTTAGCTTAGCTAGCGTTAGCTTGTGATACCTTTCCTAAAAAAAGACCCAACATGTCTTTCTGTTTTGGCGATCCAGTTTCTTGGTTACCAGGAAGTCTGTGGAAAGATGAACCACAGTTCCATTCTGGTTCTCAAGATGACGAGAACCTGGTAGACAACAGTATGGCGGACTAGCCTCACCATGTCAACTTAAGGAGATTCGGCACTGCTCTTGCTACACTTCCCAAAAAATTCCTGCCACCTGTTATAAGCCTATAGGCTGGAAATTTGTCTGTTGCTAAATGTAGGCAGTCCTTTATGCCTTCTGATGAAACTGATGCTCACAGAGATCCAAGATGGCCTCCTGATGTTGGTGTTTTAGCTAAAAGCCTCATCATTTTCCGGAATTCCCTCAATTCAAACACACTAAGTAGGTATTTGCTAACTTGAAGGAAGTACATGGCCTCAAAACGAGCTTCCTGTTCTGCCTCCTTCCTGACAGGAACGTATGGAATTGCATGGTTTCGGTAAATTTCCTCGTGACTCGATTTGTTTGACCTAATCCTGCTGTTAGCTTCCATGTTGGGAAATTGGTAGGTGGTTATTTATAGCCCAAAGCCCAGCAGCTCCAGCTGCACATACAGTACAGTGGCCTTTTTTAATCAGAAGGAGAAAAAAGGAAAAGAGGGAGGGGAGCGATTGTTGTGGCTTTTCGCTGCCATGTACCGCTGAATGTAATATTCCACATAATGGCTCGTGCCGTGACCTTCAGTCCAGGGTTTAAAACACATTATGCCACGACAGCAAAACCATGACATTCCGTATTGGCCGGGGTCCTCCAGAGGAACATTACTCTCTCCGTGTCGTAATTGGGTTGCTGCCGGAGCTTCCCGCCAATGGAGGAAAGTATGCGCTTTAGCGAGATTTAAATTTTAAATGTGGCCTTTCGGGGTTTTGAGGGATGTTTTTCGTGCGGGTGGAACATTCTAATGAAATATGATGCGCGTGGTTTTGTTTTGGGTAGAGATGCATTAGGCACCAATGTTGGCACTGCAGGCTTATTAGCACTGGCGAAATAATGATCTCTTACAAAGTAAAGACTACAAGCTGGGTGTGTATGGTGTGTGGCTGTGTACGGATCATGTGTTTTTGGGGACCTGTGTTGGCTGTGCTTATTACATCATCAATGTTCAGTCGTCACCAAAACACAAGTGCACTAATATAACTGCTCCCAGAAGGAGTCAACCCACAGGACTGAAACTTGGTCTGTAGGTCTGACATTGAGACACGCTAATAATTCAAGGACGGGTCTTATCTCTGTACCTGACTGACCCAACACCCCCATTACAGACCTCCAGCGAGCAGTGGTGTCCTCCATAAGTCATCCTGTTAGTGCAGCACCATCGGCAGACGGCTGCACCACGCAGGACTACATGCACACAGACCGTTACCACGACTGTCCTTAACACCACGTCACCGTCACCAAAGACTGCAGTGGTGTCGTACCAGACTGTCATGGAGTGACTCAGAATGGCAGCGGGTCATCTTCAGTGACGAGTCCCGCTTTAGTCTTGGTGGAGACGGCCAACGAATCCCGTGTGTGTGGTCAGCGAATGGCACCGTGGTCAGCACCCGGTCCATGAAGACGGTTTGCCGTCACGCGCTACCGCCACCATCTACAGAAAAGACTGTTTGGGTGTCCCTCCACCTCCACCCCTAGGAGACCGCCCCACCATACTGCAGCATACACGGAACTGACGAGTGTATGAGGAGGTTCAAGCACTGCATGGGAGCTGGATTGATTATCACAGGACTCCATTAGGAACCTCTACAGCTCCATTGGTTGTTTACCGAGAGTTCTGTTCTCCTGCAGTAGGGGGCGGTCCTTGGCCAGGTGTGTTCGGCTTATAGCAAACACGGCGGCCCGACGCCATACTGAGAGACAGACTTCTGTATGTGTAGCTCAATAAATACTGGTCTCTCTTTCTGTATACAGCAGTAAAAAAAAAAAAGAGCCATTCAAAACCCCCCTGTAAATGAGCTCATCCGTATGGAAATGAAATGAAAAAGTTTTGTTTGGCTGCTGAAAAAAAAGATGAATAGAAAGAAAGCCACATATTTTAAGAGAAGTGTGAGAAAGAATACTGAACTGTGTGGTAAAGTAAATTTTAACTTTTAAATAAGATATTAAAATGATTTTACCATTAAAAATTGAATGTTAAACTATTTTTAAAAATTTACTTTAATAATAACAATAATAATCATACTTATTATTATTATAAATATATATTATAGATTGGCATGCAATATTTCTCCTTTAAATAATTATTAAAGCCTCCCCCCATCATTATAATCTCAGTAACAATATTTACTAAAATAAGTTTCAAGTCTAAAAGTTGGTCATTTTTATTGCACTCAAAACAGAAATTCTAAAATTCCAATTTTCCATGGCAAACTTGGTTTCTAGGTTTTCTCGACCTCAGGAATTCAGTTTACACTTCCATTACATTTGATCTATTTAGTTCTTGATCAATAATTTGACCTGCCCATGTAATAAAGTCGTATTTCTCTTTCTGACTGGTAAGGAAGTCCGTGTTTAAGTCGCGTGTAAATTAAATTTCTTTGTGAAATTGATTATAAAATAGGATAGGAAGTTTAAACTGCTGCAGTAAAATCAGTTCAGACATGCAGGTGGGAACTCGGTGTCAAATTACTGGTCACTGATTTACTAACCTTAGCCTAGTGAGCTAACACTGGCGAGCTAACACTGGCTAGCTCACTGGGCTAAGAGGTCAGTAAGTGTTTAGCTCAGGCGGACAGTGGGCGGTTTCTCGGAGACTGAGTGTGTTTCTCAGAATGATGGTGGTGGTTCTCTTCATAGCACCTCAGTCGTCTTTCACACCTCACCTAACAGATTTACAGTGGGGGTAACCGATGCTAACTCTTCTGGCTGGCTACCTATTGTTTACATTAGCCATCATTATCGAGCTAGCTAGCTCACCTCTGAGCATACAGTATTACACCACCTCTGTCTGTTTCCCATCTCTCCCTCTCTTCTTGTCTTTCTCTCCTCCCCTGGGCTGCCTTTTCCATGTATCAGCTAGCAGCCGCAGTGTTGTCAGCTAATATTTGTGTTTAGCGTTTATCATATTTTCATTCACTCGCTTCACACCACAGGCAGGTACGTCTGCGAGTGTGAGGGGGGTGTTGGATGTGCTGGGGGATGCTGCACCGCACACACACCACAGGAGGGTTAGGATTTATATTATCAGACTCTGAGTTATGATGTTTGGTAGTATTAGAAATGACTGTATAAAGTACTGAATGTAAAAGAATAGATTTTTATTTTTACCCTCATCTTGGGCATCCTGGCGCTGCATGGATAGACGGCGCTCCTACCGTTCGCCTGATCTAAATGCCACCCTGTTAATGTGTTGCCCTGTTATTCTGTTACACTGAGCTCAGAGTCCATTCAGCATCAGGGACATGTATTCAGATCATCACACTGAATAACTTCTAAAGGTGACCATGAGTTTGATCTCTCCTGTTGTAGAATCCTGCTACTGGCTCAAGCAGTCGAAGAGTTCAATGCCCAGCCGAGCAGCCATGTGCGGACCCCTAACCAGGTAGGAGACCCTTTAATTCAGAGGTGTGTGTGTGTGTGTGTTAGATGAGCTGGGTGTAGTGTGTGGGTCCCATCAGGTTTTCTGGTTCCCTCCTGCTGCTGTGTTCCGTAAGAGGAATCGGCCCGAGTGCAGGAGCTCTGTTTCACATGAGAGGCATACTCAGAGGTTTCTCATTACTGCTGTATTTGGGGGATCAGGTGTGCTTTAGGTCGTTCCGTGTAAAAGGTGCACTGTGCACATTTTTACAATTCTTTTTTTTTTAAATATAAAATAAAGAAAACATTTACACTGTTAGGTCATCATCTTTTCTGGGGTGCCTGCGTAATACCACAGTATTATCTGAAATTTCTAAATTGTGAGAATGTGAACTTTTTAAAAATGTCTGAATTGTGAACATTTCAAATATTTCTAAATTGTGAAAGTCTTACCTTTTCTAAATTGTAAAAATTAAAAAAATTCTAAATTGTGTATTTTGAACATTTCTAAAATGTGAAACATTTGAGCATTTCTAAATTGTGAACATTTTGAACATTTCGAAATTGTGTAAATGTTTTGAAATGTTGAAAATTAAAAAATGTGTCAATTTTGAAAATGTTTCGAATTTTTGAAAATGTTTTGAAATTTCGACAGTGAAGATAATGTGCTTTGGGTTAGAGGGTGCCTGTTTTATAAAACGACCGCCCCCCCATTCATAGCTAGCTGGCTAGTCACTAACGTGGTCACCCTTTTTACCTGATCTGTGCTCTATGGCTCTGTTCGAAAGAGAACCAGCCTCGTCACCGGAAGGTCAGCGGTCTGATCCCTGGAACTAACAGGATATTAATAAAGACCACGGCATCTAACCCCCAAACGGCTGCCCGGGAGCAACTTCCCCCTAGTGGGTATATGGGTGGGTATGCGGCTGGGTGGGTGGGTGTGGATGAAATACTCATGGAAGACCCTCTCTCAAATCACACTTTTAAAACTCCTAATGTGAACATGCTGGGATAATGTTCAGCTGGTGCTCAGTGTCCTCATGCCTGAGATTTGGGGCATGGTGGATTCGGGGGAAGTGAGGTCTGAGTGTGGTAATCATGATGTGACTGTCAGAGCCGCGTGCCTTTTATGTGTCCGTGGGGCACATCTGGGCCTCCAGCTGTGCGTGGCAGGCCTGGGAGAGCGACGGTGGGTAAAAAGCCAGACCACCAGAGATGAATAATGAATAGCTAATGCGGCGGGCTTCCTGTCACGGAACACCTGGACGCTGCCCGGGTGACGCCACCCTGTCACTGTGAGGAAGATGGGTAGTGGCTGGACCTCTGATCTGCTCTTTAGTGTGGTCGCAGGAGGCAGGAGCGTGAGAGCGCTGTCACCTCCTGCTGTGAGTGTGGTTAATGGTACGGAGCGACCGCCTCCCGTGTGGCTCTCTGTGTTAATACCTCAGTGTTATTTTTGTCTTTGTAAAGTGTTCAGCCAAATACCAGCGATACCTCAACATAGGTCATGCTCATACAGCTACATGGCCACTGCATAAGCCTTTCACTTAACACGTTCCATTAGCTAGAACCAAGCTCTGTCCAACAGGTCAAAGAGTACTAACAGTTACACCAACACATTACACTTAATGAGTTACAGTACACCGACACACTACTTACAGCACACTAACACATTACACTTACTGAGTTACCGTACACCAACACACTACTTACAGCACACTAACGCATTACACTTACTGAGTTACTGTACACCGACACGCTACTTACAGCACACTAACACATTACACTTACTGAGTTACCGTACACCGACACACTACTTACAGCACACTAACACATTACACTTACTGAGTTACTGTACACCAACACGCTACTTACAGCACACTAACACATTACACTTACTGAGTTACCGTACACCAACACACTACTTACAGTACACTAACACATTACACTTACTGAGTTACCATACACCAACACACTACTTACAGCACACTAACACATTACACTTACTGAGTTACCATACACCGACACACTACTCACAGCACACTAACACATTACACTTACTGAGTTACCGTACACCGACACACTACTCACAGCACACTAACACATTACACTTACTGAGTTACCGTACACCAACACACTACTTACAGCACACTAACACATTACACTTACTGAGTTACTGTACACCAACACGCTACTTACAGCACACTAACACATTACACTTACTGAGTTACCATACACCAACACACTACTTACAGCACACTAACACATTACACTTACTGAGTTACCATACACCGACACACTACTTACAGCACACTAACACATTACACTTACTGAGTTACCGTACACCGACACACTACTCACAGCACACTAACACATTACACTTACTGAGTTACCGTACACCGACACACTACTCACAGCACACTAACACATTACACTTACTGAGTTACCGTACACCAACACACTACTTACAGTACACTAACGCATTACACTTACTGAGTTACCGTACACCGACACGCTACTTACAGCACACTAACACATTACACTTACTGAGTTACCATACACCAACACACTACTTACAGCACACTAACACATTACACTTACTGAGTTACTGTACACAACACGCTACTTACAGCACACTAACACATTACACTTACTGAGTTACCGTACACCAACACACTACTTACAGCACACTAACACATTACACTTACTGAGTTACTGTACACCAACACACTACTTACAGCACACTAACACATTACACTTACTGAGTTACCATACACCGACACACTACTCACAGCACACTAACACATTACACTTACTGAGTTACCATACACCGACACACTACTCACAGCACACTAACACATTACACTTACTGAGTTACCGTACACCAACACACTACTTACAGCACACTAACACATTACACTTACTGAGTTACTGTACACCAACACACTACTTACAGCACACTAACACATTACACTTACTGAGTTACTGTACACCGACACACTACTTACAGCACACTAACACATTACACTTACTGAGATACTGTACACCAACACACTACTTACAGCACACTAACACATTACACTTACTGAGTTACTGTACACCGACACGCTACTTACAGCACACTAACACATTACACTTACTGAGTTACCGTACACAACACACTACTTACAGCACACTAACACATTACACTTACTGAGTTACTGTACACCAACACACTACTTACAGCACACTAACACATTACACTTACTGAGTTACCGTACACCAACACGCTACTTACAGCACACTAACACATTACACTTACTGAGTTACCGTACACCGACACGCTACTTACAGCACACTAACACATTACACTTACTGAGTTACCGTACACCAACACGCTACTTACAGTGCACTAACACTTAACACTAACATTTAAGGGTTCTTTAGAGAAGGCAGTATTATATAGAGAACTGCAGTAACCTCTGTAAATGTCTCTCTCATGGTGGAGAATCCTCCTTGAAGAACCTTTATCTAACAGGGCCATGCTACGGTTCTGCAAGTCCTTATATCTAGTACTTTATAGAACCCATTTTGGTTAGAAGTTGCAGCACAGTGCAGAATTCCGACTCTGGGTTTCTCCGTACAGTCCCTGAAGAGGGAGAAGTGATTGGGTTTAATGGATCTCTCCTGTCCTCTTATTAGGCCCTGTTGCCGTAGTAACCGCTGAGATTCTCTGTAATTGTCCCATTTTGACTCATTATTTATTTTTCCTGTTTTCCGGAAGCACAGCTTCTCCCAAATTCAGGCCAGAAATAGCCTCCCCACCACTTAAGGAGCAGCGCTCTCTATCTTGCTGCTGAGCCCCCCGTGCTGATGATCGTGAGCGGGGGTCTGGCTCCGCTGGCAGCGTGATGGAGCTGTGGTGCTTTTAGGCTCACGTGAGGGGCTTTCACACCCACCTGTGGAAAGGTTTGCCCTCACTAATGAAGGTAAATGTCCTCTCGCCTGAACGCCTATGCCTATCGCTCGTTTCTGAACAGATTGTTTTGGAGGAGCACTCCAATCACGGAGAACACGCAGGAACCCGAAGCAGAGGGAGACGCGGTGGTACAAGCAGCTCATTTAAAGGACATGTGGAACTTGTGGTTCATTCACAGCATGTGGAAACCTGGACCTCCAAGAATATCACTTTACAGGAGAACAGGAACGACTCATTACAGTATTATCTAGTACTCTCTCACTCTTACCCAGTTATAATCTAGAATATGTGCATTTCAGTGCTAATAAATATCTAGTATTAGTATGTACCTCATGATTACTAGTTAATATCTAGAACCTCTTGGGCCTTTCTGTGCACCTCAGTCAAACTGTCATAGAGCTTTCCATTTTATTTCCCAATAGAATGATCTAGTACTTTGATGTTTGTATTACTCACGTACACAGTTAATATCTAGAACCACAGTTAATATCTAACCCAGCAATTTTAGTGCAAAAGTATTTAGCCAGGTGATATCTAGAACTTATTACATTTCAGTGCATATTGGTCAAAGGCAATGGAGCTTCTGATTTTATTGCCCAATAGAATTATCTAGTACTTTAAAGTTTCTATTTCACATATACCCAGTTATAATCTAGAACATATCAGGCATTTTAGTGCAAGTATCTAGTATTAGTTTGTACCCCGTGATTACCCAGTACAATTACCTAGTCCTCACACTTAGCGAGTTAATATCTAGAACCTCTTGGGCCTTTCTGTGCACCTCAGTCAAACTGTCATAGAGCTTTCCGTTTTATTTCCCAATAGAAGGATCTAGTACTTTGATGTTTGCATAACACACATACACAGTTCATATCTAGAACCACAGTTAATATCTAACCCAGCAATTTTAGTGCAAAAGTATTTAATATTAGTTTCCACCTTTTGATTGACCAGGTAATATCTAGAACTTATTACTGTTCAGTGCATATTGGTCAAAGGTAATGGAGCTTCTGATTATATTGCCCAATAGAATTGTCTAGTACTTTAAGGTTTCTGTTTCACACTTTCCCAGTTATAATCTAGAACATATCAGGCATTTTAGTGCAAATATCTAGTATTAGTTTGTACCCCATGATTACCCAGTACAATTATCTAGTCCTTTGGAGATTGTATCTCACACTTAGCGAGTTAATATCTAGAACCTGTTGGGCCTGTCAGTGCACATTAGTGAAACTGTTGTGAAGCCTCCCATTATACAATATTTCCCCAATAGAATTACCCTGTACTCTGAAGTTTGTATCTAACACTAACATTCATTATCTAGAACATGCATTTTAGTGCAGAAAATATTTTTAGTATTAGTTGGTAGCCTGTGACTGATCAGGTAATATCTAGAACCTTTTAGGCCTTTCAGTGAGTATTGGTCAAACTGTCATTGAGCTTCCAATTACATTTCCCAATAGAATTATCTAGTACTTTAAAGTTTCTTATTCCCACTTACCCAGTTATGATCTAGGCCATGTCAGGCATATTAGTGCGAGTAAATATCTAGTATTAGTTGTACGTCATGATTACCTAGTTATTATCTAGAACATCTTTGTCAAACTGTCTTGAGCTTCCTATTATATTTCCCAATAGAGTAATCTAGTACTTGGGAGTTTGTATCTTACACTTAACCAGTTAATATCTAGACCCTGTTGGGCCTTTCAGTGCACATTAGTGTAACTGTTGTGAAGCTTCCCATTATACAGTTACCTTGTACTCTGTTACACTAACAGTTATCTAGAACATGGAATTTTAGTGCAAAAATATTTAGCATTTGCTTCCCCAGGTAATATCTAGAACCTGTTACGCCTTTCAGTCCATATTTGTCAAACTGTCATTGAGCTTCCAATTACATTTCCCAATATAATTATCTAGTACTTTGGAGTTTCTATTTCACACCCACCCAGTTATAATCTAGAACATATCAGGCATTTTAGTGCAAGTAAATAACTAGTATTAGTTTGTACGTCATGATTACCCAGTTAATATCTAGAACCTTGACCCTTTGGTGCACCTTAGTCAAGCTGTAATGGAGCTGCCTATTATATTTCCCCAAAGGAATTATCTAGTACTTGGGAGTTTGTATCTCACACCTGGCCAGTTCATTTACCTGTCAGTAATTTGGGTGTAATTTAGTCAAGCTGTCTTAGAACCTCCTGTTATATCGGCCCAAATAATTATCTAGTACTGGCCTGGTTGGCTGTCAGGTAAAGCTACTATTATAGACTTAAGTCAGAAACAAGAACCCCATAGGTGAAGTACTAGATATTAATTTCTGTAGGAATAGATTATATTAGAGTTCATCATTAATTCTCTGAAAGATCAAAGGGGAATGTTGTGATTAGGTGGGAGACGCCAGCATGCCGCATCCGTCCGCAGTCTGATATAATCACTCCTCGTGCGGAGATCCCTATCAGAGCCGATGATCGCTCTGGCGTGCCGTGCCGGTGAGTTATGTGGATCCGTATTAGGTTCTCTTTGATTGAATGTTTGCGCTACATAACGAGCTGCTCACCTTATCAAATCACAGTAAACATGAAGACGCTGAGCGCTATTCAATTGTGCAGAACAACAAATGGCGAACCAGCGCCGAACCAATATCCACCGGTGGGAATATTTGTTTGCCGGGTTAATATCGCAGATGATGCGAGTTCCCGTTATCGGATACATCTCCTCCCTGATAACAGGGTGAGCTGTGCTGTGTGAGCTGTCAGGCAGATCTGATTGATTCATTTGCATGTTTGTGTTATCAGCCGGAGGATAATAAAAGTCTGATAGGATCACGGTTCACTCTAGGACACCCTGTAACCTCCGGTAGAACCGAATATTGTACGTTAACGTGGCGTATCAGACGAAGTATTACATCGTCACCGGAGGAAAAAACGATCATGTAAAATGCATGATTAATAAAATAGCCTTGATTCCAGTACCGCTCGCATGGAGCTCCGGGTGCACTGACGAAGTGAGGACCCGGTTCTCTTCAAACTGACAGACTGATTAACTTTATTTCTTATCTAGAACCAGTGGGCTGGGGGGGATAATTAACCTAGATAAGCTACTGTCACTCACAGATACCTCATAGTTTCTGACACAGTATGACGATGGTGCGGTGTACTACGGTTTCCAGACCTGCTTCTCACTGGTACTTTGACATCACTGGTCATCACCGTGCAATGGTCACTTCAATGGTCACGTCTCTGAGTGAGAGAGAGAGAGCAAGCAAGCGAGTGAGAGAGAGTGAGAGTTGGAGAGAGAGTGAGTAAGAGAGACAGAGAGAGATATGGCGATGGAGCGAGATAAAGACAAAGAAACAGGGAGACAGACAGAGATGGAGAGAGAGCTAGAGATGGAGACCTACAAAGATGGAGGGAGACAGAATCAAAAACAGCGAGAGAGAGACAAAGAGAGACAGAATGAGAGAGAGAGAGAGAGAGAGAGAGAGGGTGAGACCGAGAGAGAAGAAGCATGACCAGGTCTGCACACAAGTTGGTCGCTCCAGGTCGTAGCCTGTATGTCCTATCCCACTCCTGCTGTCCGGAATGTGAGGAAGGATGTGCGGGTGCTCCCCTGCCCAATAAATGGTCTCCATTACGCCACAGTCTCCTGCGTGGTTCTCTCTATAAAGGTCGGGGCAAGTAGCCACCATCTGCATCTCTCTGTCCACTGGAGCGTTTACCCACAGCCACCATTCGTTACCACTGGTTAACCTACATACCTCCACCCAGAGTTAGTGGACTGTGAATCTGGTCTGTTCTGCTGGTTTCCTGGTTGTTCTACTATCCAGTGTGGACGGGTTCCTCTCTGGGTTCCTCCTTTCTGGCTTTGAGGGAGTTTTCGGTGACATGCATCACACATCCAGAAGGCCTGGTGTCCCTCCACCTCCACCCTACGGCACCATCTGCAGGAACTGTGTGAGGATTTTCAAGCTGCATGGGATGGATTATCACAGGACACCATTAGGAACCTCTACAGCTCCATACCGAGACGTCTGGCGTGTTGGGTTAGCAAATTAACGAGAATTGGGAAAACTATGTATGTGGGTCTTGGCATGATCCAAATGGAGACATTAGTCCTGGACGTATCGATTGCTTACTCTTTACAATAGGACGCCTCTTTGGTTGGTGTTGATTGGGTGGAGCTGTAAACAATCCCTTATCCGCCTCCTCAGCAGTGTGTGCTGATGGTGAATTGCCGCTGTAGGTCGTTACCGGGATGTTCGGCCTTGGTGCGCAGGCTCGGCTGATCTATGCGCACCGTGTACAGATATGACTGCATGGTTTGGAAGACGAGGTCAACCACAGAGGCGTTAACGCAAGCCGAGTGGAAAAGTTTGCATGCCTCCTGAGGGATGGAAGTGACCTTTCCACAAGTATGACATCAAAACCACTCGCGTTTGTGGTGACATATTGATTGCTAATGGGCCTAAAGTGTACTCCGGCCCAACTTTCCACACTTTTAGGCCCATCCGGCAGCCAATAAACATCTCCCTGAGGAACGCGGAATGTGAGAATCTCCCTCCGTCTCCCGATGCTCCGCTAATGGAGAGAAATCTTTCCCAAAAGTGATGTTAAATGAAGTGTTGCCGGGCGCTCCCCTTAATGAAATAATGAGTTCCCCAGAGACCCCGGAGTCCCTTCCCGGCCCGCTTTTGTTTTCCGAGGTACAATGGAGAGCCGCTCCTGCTTCCTGGCCCTACTGTAATTGATAATCTTATCTGATTGCCTTTTGATGGATGACTTTCTCTGTGAAAAGCTCAGGGGAGAGGAGAGCACAATATAGACCCAGGATGGCTCATTGTATCGCTCTGCCAGCTACGCTGCTGACGCCAGTGCTGTCAGGAGACCTGCGCTCCAGCTAAGCCTTTTGTTCAGACCCTGGAAAGCGGGAAAGCCTTTTTAAGCAGTGTACACTGGAAGAATGTAGGGCAATAAATTTCCTTGATTTAAGCAGAGCTCAGATCTGAGACCCCTAACGAATAGGCTTGGTTTACATTCACTGATTTAATACCAAACTATTTGAGTGACCAGTAGAATCATGAAGTTTGGAATTTCCTGGTCCCCGATTTGACCCCCCCTTTGCTATGACAGCATGCGATTTTCTATCCTACTGTCCTAATGTAGCTCATTCCCAGGTTTTAAAACACTCCCAGCTTTCTGAAGGGGTCTCGGACTTGTGGACGTCAATGTAGCACCAGTTTGTCTTTCACTTTACTACGGGACCAAAGTGATTGGACTACAGTCATTTTGATCCACATAAGAGAATGATCCTTTAAATCTGCTGTAACGTTAGACCTACAACGTCTATTCCCAGTGATCCTCTTGACCAGCTAACGTTAGCTCTACAGCAGCTATTCCTGATTAGACCGAACGGATCCTTCAGATCAGGTAGCGAATTTTAGCTTAGCTCTAAGGCAGCTATTCCATCTTCAAGATCAGCTAGCTAGCATTGCCTGCAGGAATTTCCAATAAGAGTAGTGCTCTTTAGGATTAGCTAGCTAATGTTAGCTCTACAGCAGCTGTTCCTGAAGAGAGAGTGTTGATTTATAAGTTCAGCTAGCTAGCATCACCTCTACAGCAGCTGTTCTTAATAAGGTTACTGTGACCCTCCAGATCATCAAGCTAACATGAGCTCTACAGGAGCCGACTAATGATCCTTAGGATATTCTAGTTACCCATAGCTCAGTAGCTATTCTCTGTGAGAGTAGTGCTCTTTAGGATTAGTTGGCTAATGTTAGCTGTACAGCAGCTATTCCTAACGAGTGTAGTGCTCCAAGATCAGCCAGCTAACCTTAGCTCTACAGCAGCTATTCCTAACGAGTGTAGTGCTCCAAGATCAGCTAGCTAACCTTAGCTCTACAGCATCTATTCCTAACGAGTGTAGTGCTCCAAGATCAGCTAGCTAACGTTAGCTCTACAGCATCTATTCCTAACGAGTGTAGTGCTCCAAGATCAGCTAGCTAACCTTAGCTCTACAGCATCTATTCCTAACGAGTGTAGTGCTCTTTAAGATCAGCTAGCTAATGTTAGCTCTACAGCATCTATTCCTAATGAGTGTAGTGCTCTAAGATCAGCTAGCTAACCTTTACTTTACAGCATCTACTCCTAATGAGTGTAGCGCTCTTTAAGGTCAGACAGCTAACCTTAGCTCTACAGCATCTATTCCTAACGAGTGTAGTGCTCTAAGATCAGTTAGCTAACTTTATCTCTACCGCATCTATTCCTGGTGAGACAGAACGGATCCTCCAGATCAGGTAGCGAAAGTTAGCTCTACAGCATCTATTCCTTAGGACAGAGTACTGATCTCCTGGATGAGAAAGCTAATGACAGAAAAGTGATCCTCAATATCAGCTAGCTAGCATTACCTGCAGGAATTCCAAACAAAAGTAGTGCTCCTCAGGATTAGCTAGGTAACAATAGCTCTACAGCAGCTATTCGTAATGACAGAGTAGTGATTCTCAAGATTAGCCAGCTAGCATCACCTCTAGAGCAGCAATTCCTAATAGGGTTACAGTGACCCTCCAGATCATCAAGCTAACATGAGCTCTACAGTAGCTGTTACTAATGAGACACTAGTGGTCCTTAGGATAACCTAGTTAACCATAGCTCTACAGTAGCTGTTCTCTGTGAGAGTAGTGCTCTTTAGGATTAGTTAGCTAACGTTAGCTCTACAGCATCTATTCCTAACGAGTGTAGTGTTCTAAGATCAGCTAGCTAACCTTAGCTCTACAGCATCTATTCCTAACGAGTGTAGTGTTCTAAGATCAGCTAGCTAACCTTAGCTCTACAGCATCTATTCCTAATGAGTGTAGTGCTCTAAGATCAGCTAGCTAATGTTAGCTCTACAGCATCTGTTCCTAACGAGTGTAGTGCTCCAAGATCAACTAGCTAACCTTAGCTCTACAGCATCTATTCCTAACGAGAGTGTAGTACTTTTAGGAGCAGCTAACTAATGTTAGCATTCTTAATGAGAGAGTAGTGGTCCTTCAGATCAAGCAGCTATTCCTCAAGAGGCAGCAGAGTGGTCCTCCACCTGAGCTAGCTAACGTTAGCATTAGGTAATAATTGGCTTCGTCAGTCAATAGTTGATGGATTATTCAATTATGGAAATCATCAACAGATTCAAACCAACAAACAGGCTCCCTCAGTGAAGAACCGGACTCAGATATTTAATTACTGGAGTAGTTCTCCTCTTATTTACTCCCACTTGAGTGATTTCCTTCGCTCCTGCTTGTTCTCAGATAAATGATCACCCACCGCAGTAGCAGCACTCCTACAGCTCTGTGTGCAGGCCTGTGGACGAGGCTGGAGGTTAAATGAGAAAGTGAGCAGTCAGTGTGGTGGGATTGGGGTTAAGCGTTCCGGATAAGCGGTCCCTCTCTAATGCAGATGACTAACAGCACACAGGCAGTGTACAGATGTGTGGTTCTTACTGATAGCCTGCGAGTGATTCACGTTATGATTCACGGCGTTTCAGTCGGGATCCACCTACATGTTGCTTAGCAGGTTTACCTCCACGTCTTCAAACGAACTTGGGTTTTAATTAAAAGCTTGGAAGCTGCGGAGTGCTCTGGTTATTTACCTGCTAAGATTCCTGATATCCAAATTGATGTAAACAGAGTTTGGGGTTAAGTGCTCCGTCCTAGAGAAACTTAGAAGCAGAATTCCTTAGAGTGGTGGTGAATGGAACCAGACGTCCATCTGTAAAAACTCCCTCGGTCGGTTGAACAGAACTTCCTGACGGACAGACCCCAGTCAGTCAGAATTGGCAGCCGCACATCCAGCACAAGAACTGTTAGCACTGGGACCCCCCAGGGCTGTGTGCTGAGCCCCCTCCTGTACAGACTCTTCACGTATGACTGCGTGGCTCCCAGAGCAACACCAGTATTATCAAGTTTGCTGATGATACTACAGTCATCGGACTGATCACTGGTGGAAATCATTCACTGAAGGAAATGATTGTTGACCCAAGGAGGAGGAGGCAGGAGCTACACACACCCATGTTCATAGGTGGGACAGAGGTGGAGAGGGTGAAAACCTTCAGATTCCTCTGCGTTCACATCAGCGAGAATCTAACCTGGTCACACAACACGCACTACATCGTCCGGAAGTCCCAGCAGTGGTTGTACTTTCTGAGAAGGCTGAGGAAGTTTGACATGTCAGCCCAAATTCTCAGCGACTTCTACAGGAGTACGATCGAGAGCGTTCCTACCAGCTCCATCACGGTCTGGTACGGAAACTGCACCGCTCAGGATAGGAAGGCTCTCCAGCGAGTGATCAAGACTGCACAGTCCATTTCCGGAGCAGCCTTCCCCTCACTGCAGGACATCTACAGGACCAGGGTCATCAGGAGGGCCCACAGCATCATCAGGGACAGTACACACCCCCAACACAGCCTCTTCACGCTCCTACCGTCGGGCCGGAGCTACAGGAGTGATGAAGTCCAGAACACAGCCAAACACAGACAGTTTTTATCCACAAGCCTACCAGGCTGGGAACACCTCCTCCCCCACTTCCGCATCTGAAACTGGCTGAACTCTGACTCTGAAGGACCTGCAGATTAATAGCCAGTACAATTCTGCTGCTACTGTTATACTTTTATACCATATCTGGCTTACTCCTGTACCTGCACCTACCTCGCACTTTCCCATTTGTGACTCATATGCAATCCTTACTTGCGTCCATACAGTACTGTACTCTCCCTTCCTTTACTTAGTGTTTTTCTTTACTTAGTGTTCATACATTATACTTATTTTTCTCTCTCCTTTCTTATTTTTTTTTTTAAGACTGTCGGGAATGGAGGAACTGCAAAGTAAGAATTTCATTGTACAATGTAACTGCTTGTTATGCTGTGTATATGACAAAACTCTTGAATCTTGAATCCAACGGGCGATGACGTTCCGGAGAAGCGGTACTGTTGGCATGTGCTGGAAGTTAATTATCATTTGGGCTTCGTCTCTTGGAGCTTGCCGTCTATGAGGCTCACACAAAGGGAAATGAGTGGGATGGATGGAGCAGCAGCTACACTAATGATGAGGTGTTAGTCTAATTGCGCTAATGAATTTGTGAGGACGTTGTGTTGGAGAACCGACGTAGATTTGGCTCACTCTTCAAAGCCTTTCAAAGCCAAGACGTGTCTGGAGAGAGTGCTGTAAACAAATCACACCGGCACATCACTTTCGGAGTAGAGGGGTGGTTACTGTGGAGTCTCGCAGGTGGAGGCTGGGGAAGGTTCTGTATAGAACCGTTTTCTTCCTTAAATGTTTAACATGGTAAAGTGGTTCTTCGGATTGACTGAGGATCTGTTTTATTTGGTTCTGCATAGCAGCCAGTGGTATACAGAAGCATTTTCACAAAGTTCTACAATGAACCTGTAGACCCATGTCTTTGCAAGGTGAAGCGTTAAAAAACAAAATGGTTCTAGATAGAAATAATTTTTTAATGGCTCTAAAGAAAACCATACACAACATAACACCACATAGTTTCAGGTGCTTTTTTAAAATTTTTTATGATACCATAGTTAAATGTTATGTTAGCGGACCGTATCCGTTAGCTGGCTAAAAAACCTAGTCTGTCAAACTTCCTATGTTATCGGTTGTGCACCACATAGTATCTGGTGCGCACCACATGGTCTCTGGTTGAAACAAATAGTTTATAAACGTGTTATACTATGTTATAGTTTAATGTTCTGTTAACAGACCTGAGTATCCATTAACAGCTTAAAAAAATAGTCTGTCAAACATCATATGCACCACATAGTATCTGGTGCGCACCACATGGTCTCTGGTTGAAACAAATAGTTTATACATGCTATGCTATATGATAGTTCAATATCATGTTTGTCAGACTTCCACAGTATCGATGCACACCACATGGTATCAGTGCATACCCAAACACTAATCTAGTGCGCACCACACAGTTTCAGGTCCGCACCACATAGTATACGGTGGTTTTGGGACAAAATGGGGGCAAACTTCATGCACACCGTGTTCCTTTATTAGCTCCTTTCCTGAAATCCTCAGCTCCTCCTGCTGTCGGAGTACAGCTGCCAGAGCCACTTACGGAACTGTGCACCAGAGAGAAAACGGGGAGGATGAATGTTATTTCATAAACTTAGTTGAAGCTGCTGCTGTGCGTGATGTGGGCGGCGGAGAGGAGAACGGAGGAGTGGAGCGTGTGATAGATGCATAATGCAGGTGATGAATAAGCAAATGTGTAAATCGATATAATCAAGCCTGCAGCTCTTTATGCGGCTCGTCGTAAAGCCGTCTCTCTGGATTTGTGTGGCGTGTAAACAACACGTCTTTTACAGCAGAGCCGGGGGAACGGACGGAGAGTCCAGCGCCACTGAGCCGGCTCTTTGTGGAGGAGCTTTATCGTATTAGCCGTCTCTGTAACGCTGACGAGCGAAGAAGAGGAGAAGAAGCGGCCAGTGGATAACGTGCCCTGAGAAGACCATCTAGGCCGCGCTTAGCGATGTTGGTCATTGGGCTGAAGTAGCCGGTTGAGGTTATTACTGTTATTACTCAGCCGTGGAGGGAAGAGTCACCACGGTGATGCTGCAAATCAAGCCCCAGCAGAGGCCACAGAAACCAGGTGCTGGCACCGCGTTACCATCCACTCGCTTTACATACAGCTGTGTTAGAGAGAGCTTGTCTAATGCCGGCCCACACTGCAGGATTTAGAACCTCCTAACAGCTGTAAAACCGCGACCAGCCCACACACAATGACACTCCATACTGATTTGTGCCATCCATGGTCGCCGTTAGTCATCCAAGCCCCCCTCACCGCATAATCCACCCTGAACGAAACGCCGTGCGCACACGACCCGGGCTTTAGATCCAAACCAGCATGGCGGATGACCAGCTTTTGCATGTTGTCTAGCACGTCTCAGGCACAGTAGATGCACTCGTCCACAGAACAGCTGCACCCAGAAGGAAGCATCCAACTGGAATGAAATTTGGTGGGTTGGTTTGACACCTGAGACATGCTAATAATTCAGTACAGGTGATGGAAGCAAGGGCCTTATCTCTGTACCTGACAGATATAAGCACTGTATGTATACATGGAGTGAGGAACCACTGTCTTTACTAAAGAACCCTTAAAGAACCATCTTTTTCAGAACTGCATACTGTACTGCCACCACGGGAAGAATAATCTAAGCAGGAAATGGTTCTGTATAAACTTCATGGTTCTCAATAGAACACTCTTAGAACCCATTTTGCTTTAAGGGTATGCCTACAAAGCACTGTTACTAAGTTACAGACAGTTATAAGCACTCTGTGACACACATGGAATAAAGAAGCACTGTCTTCACTAAAGAACCCTTGAAGAACCATCTTTTTCAGGAGTGTATACTGTACTACCACAATGGGAAGAATCATTTAGACAGGAAATGGTTCTGTATATAATTCATGGTTCTCAATAAAACCCTTACAAAGCACCGTTACTAAGTTACCGACAGTTATAAGCACATTTATAACCACCCGTAAATACAGGTGTTATAGGAAGTGAGCGAAGCGGAACACCTGAAGCGAGCATCATAAAGCGATAAGTGAGCTGCAGTTTGTCACCGTCTTCTCGTGGCTTGCTGTTGGCACAGAACTGAATTTGGAGGACGCCTCCTGACTTTGACCGGTCCTTTGCGAGTGTAGTATACCGAAGAGAATAGTTCAAAAGCACATCCAGAAGTTAGAAGCCTTGGACAGGGTTCGCATCGTAGGGTTCAGAGAACCAGGATGTTCTCGACGTATTGTACGTCATACCGGTCATGTGGATACTACCGTAGCATGCTGTTGATGGCCGTGGATAGAAGGCAGCACCCACCAGCGACATGAAGGATCTGGGAGACCTACACGATCCAAAGAGGGAGAGAACCAACAGATTATCTGACGTGCGGAGTGACCCAGCACCACCATTACAGACATCCAGCGAGCAGTGGTGTCCTCCATGGTCATCCTGTTAGTGCAGCACCGTCGGCAGACGGCTGCACCACGCAGGACTACATGCACACAGACCGTTACCACGACTGTCCTTAACACCACGTCACCGTCACCAAACACTGCAGTGGTGTCGTACCAGACTGTCATGGAGTGACTCAGAATGGCAGCGGGTCATCTTCAGTGACGAGTCCCGCTTTAGTCTTGGTGGAGACGCCCAACGAACCCGTGTGTGGAGGCACCATGGTCAGCACCGAGATGGACGGTCTGTAGTCACACATCCAGAAGACCTGGTGTCGCTCCACCTCCACCCCTACCGCACCATCTGCAGGAACTGTGTGAGGATGTTCAAGCTGCATGGGATGGATTATCACAGGACTCCATTAGGAACCTCTACAGCTCCATACCGAGACGTCTGGCGTGTTGGGTTAGCGAACACGGCGGCCCGGCGCCATACTGAGAGACAGACTTCTGTATGTGTAGCTGTAATGTATCTTCAGTTATTGGTGGACATTAATAGGAGACGTGAGTGTGACTGATGTTCCAAGATAGTCATGTCCACTCTAATTCAATCATTGTATTATAATACTAGGAACCTTTATCCGCACACACACCCGCACACATCCCCACACACAGCCTGGAATGAAAGTTTAAATGAACTACAAGATGAATTATTCATATAGTCTCATAGAAAATTACAGCCTGCAGTTTCTGATGATGCTGTGCTAAAGTTCTCGGGGCCTTTGGCTTCCTCTTCACTCTCCCCGTATGGAGACGTGTACTCGTCCCCGTAAGTCAGACAGACGGACGTTTATGGACCCCGGGGCCGCTGTTAGCTCTGGAATTATGAAGCACATAAACCAGGCTGGCTCGGGCAGTCGGGCAGCCATAATGAAAACGGGGCCTTGAGATGGAGAAATCACCGCAGAGAGATTCGGGACGTCCCGCAGACTTACGAGGGTAGCGGCAGGGCCCGTTCTGCTACAGGAGGCGTCCTCCAAATTCAGTTCTGAGCGAGCTGTGAGGAGGCGGTGACAAACAGCTGCTCACTTATTGGTTTATGGTGCTCGCTTCAGGTGTTCCACTTCACTCACTCACTAGAACACCTGTATTTATGGGTGGTTATAAATGTGCTTATAACTGTCTGTAACTTGGTAACGGTGCTCTGTAAGCATAGAACGTGGTTCTCAAAGGGTCCCATTGGGAACCATGAGGTCTATACAGAACCATTTTCTGTTCTAAATGGTTCTTCTTATGGTGGTAGTACAGTATACGCTGTAAATGGGTTTTCAAAGGGTTCTTTTAAGAACCATGAATTCTATACATAACCATTTTCTTTCCTAAGTGGTTCTTCCCATGGTGGTAGAACAGTATACACTCCTGAAAAAGACGGTTCTATAAGGGTTCTTTAGTAAAGACAGTGCTTCTGTACTCCATGTATGTCATACAGTGCTTATAACTGTCTGTAATTTGGTAACGGTGCTTTGTAAGCATAGAACATGGTTCTCAAAGGGTCCCATTGGGAACCACGAGTTCTATACAGAAGCATTTTCTTTCCTAAATGGTTCTTTCCATGGTGGTAGTACAGTATACGCTGTAAACGGGTTTTCAAAGGGTTCTTTTAAGGACCATGAATTCTATACATAACCATTTCCTGTTCTAAATGGTTCTCCCCATGGTGGTAGAACCGTATACACTCCTGAAACCGACAGTTCTTCAAGGGTTCTTTAGTAAAGACAGTGCTTCTGTACTCCATGTGTGTCATAGAGTGCTTATAACTGTCTGTAACTTGGTAACGGTGCTTTGTAAGCATAGAACATGGTTCTCAAAGGGTCCCATTGGGAACCACAAGTTCTATACGGAAACATTTTCTGTTCTAAATGGTTCTTTCCATTGTGGTAGTGCAGTATACGCTGTTAATGGGTTTTCAAAGGGTTATTTTGAGAACCATGAATTCTATACATAACCACTTCCTGCCTGAATGGTTCTCTCCATGGTGGTAGAACAGTATACACTTCTGAAAAAGACGGTTCTATAAGGGTTCTTTAGTGAAGACAGTGCTTCTGTACTCCATGTATGTCATACAGTGCTTATAACTGTCTGTAATTTGGTAACAGTGCTTTGTAACCATAGAACATGGTTCTCAAAGGGTCCCATTGAGAACCACAAGTTCTATACGGAACCATTTTCTTTTTTAAATGTTTTTTTCCATGGTGGTAGTACAGTATATGCTGTAAATGGGTTTTCAAAGGGTTCTTTTGAGAACCATGAATTCTATATGGAACCATTTTCTTTCCTAAATGGTTCTCCCCATGGTGGTAGAACAGTATACACTCCTGAAAAAGACGGTTCTTCAAGGGTTCTTTAGTGAAGACAGTGGTTCTGTACTCCATGTGTGTCATAGAGTGCTTATAACTGCCTGTAACTTGGTAATAGTGCTTTGCAGGCATACCCTTAAAGCAAAATGGGTTCTCAGAGGGTTCTATTGAGAACCATGATGGCAGTACAGTATGCAGTTCTGAAAGACGGTTCTTCTAGGGTTCATTAGTAAAGGCGATGGTTCTACACTCCGTGTGTAATTCAGTGCTTATTATGGCTTTGCAATGTGCAACTATACTGTTATTCGATTTTTCGTTTTCTCCCATGTCATCGCCGACTAACTCGTCCCGCAAAAACGCAATGGCATTAACTGACCCGCACTCGTTCACTTCTCCTTTTTTTTCCACATCCCTCGTTCCTCCCATAGAGTCCCAGTCATTTTTGGAAACCCCCTAAAGCCGGCTGTTTCGTTCGCCCGAGAGCCACCAGACTTCACATGCTCACTAAGGGGAGGTCGCCAAGCACTAACCCACAGCCATACTGACCTGCACTCCTCTATCTGTTGTTTATTCATCCCTCGTTCCTCCCATTGAGTGCCAGTCATTTTCGACCCAAACCAAGCAGTAACGCTTTTGTTCGCCTGAGACCCACCAAACTTCACATACTCACTAAGGGCAGGCCCCCAGACGCTAATCCACAGTCATACCAACCCGCACTCGTTTACTCATCCCTCGTTCCTCACTGAGCAAGCTGCGCAACCATCCTGCGTTTCCTTCAGGAAATGCACTCTTCTAGTTACTGTCTGTAACTTGGTAACAAGGCTTTGTAGGCATGGCCTTAAAGCAAAATAGGTTCTCAAAGGGTTCTATAAAGAACCATGAATTCAGATTACCATGATTTCCTGCTTAAATGGTTCTTCCCATAGTGCCAGTATACACTTGGTTCTTCTAGGGTTCTGTAGTATAGATATTGGTTCTTCACTCTGTGTATGTACAGTGCTTATTACTGTCTGTAACTTGGTAACAAGGCTATGTAAGCATTATATGGGTTCTTAAAGGGTTATATAGAGAACTATGAATTCTATACAGAACCATTTCCTATCTAAATGGTTCTTCCCATAGTCCCAGTACAGTATACATTCCTGTTCTTCCCCGGTTCTTCAAGTGTTCTTTAGTAAACACAGTGCGTCTTCAGTACCTGTATGTGTATACGGTGCTTATAACTGTCTGTGACTTGGTAAAAGTGCTTTGTAGGCATACCCTTAAAGCAGAATGGGTTCTCAACGGGTTCTATTGAGAACCATGAATTCGGATTACCTTGATTTCCTGCAGTGCCAGTACAGTATACACTTCAAGACAGTTCTTTAAGGGTTCTATAGTATAGCTATTGGTTCTTCACTCTGTGTATGTGCCATACAGTGGTGTGCAGGTATCAGCAGCCTACCTGAGTTCGTGTTTGGGTTTGGGGTCGTGATGTTCTGAAAGTGTGGCGTGCAGTCCGGTGCGTTTTCACGCTGGTCAGTTTGGCCAAAGAAGACATTAATCTTAAGCATGGCCTGGAGCTGCTTGACGGACAGGGCTGGCTGTCCAGCGGGCGGCGGCTGTTTTCGGGAGATAATGTGGAAGCTCGGGGCCGAACCTCGGGGCCAGCCTTTCAGCCCAGAGCTGGACGTATAGAGACTCGGCTCCCGCATGATAGCTGGCCACATTAGCGCTGGACCTGATGGAGTCTGAGATTGATCGCTGTGCGTGAAGAAGGCTCTGAAGTGAGGGGCTTTTAAACGGTTCTGGCTGTTAGTGGACATGGGCAGCGATACGTCCCGGAGACAGCGCTTACAAGATGAAAGATTTAGTGGGTTTATTTTTTCCGAGATGGGAAACAAATTCCACACTTCTCATGTCGTAAGCGGAAGCCGGAGCCCGGCGCGTGCGGAAGGGTCTTCGGGGGGGTCCGTGGTGCTGAAGCTGCTGAAAAGAGGCTGTAATTGAAGTTCTAATCGCAGCTCTGTGAACTTTGATGTTGTGCCAGGCCGGTGGTCCGGCGAGACGGAGAGATGAAGAAGCATTAGGAAAACGGAGATCACCAGCACTTACAGAGGAACGGAGAAGAGAGGAAATCCTTAAATCACCTGCCTGCAGGGAAGGGACAGCCTTGAACACAGGCCAGGCGTTCAGACCTGATCTGCAGGACCGCGAGTCTGAAGCCCCCCAACACACTAAGACCTGTATTTCCTTTGATCTGTACAGTATGTTCTCTGAACACCAACATGAAGACGTGTCCAACTTCAGGAGTTTGGTGACATATGAACACTTGAATTAGCATATGACACCTGTATTACAGAACTACATCTCCTGTGATCATGTCACCTTGCTTTACTGATCCTAATATTAAATTCAATATTCAATAATTCAACATATTTACAACAAATCATTCAGTAACTACTATTAATTTTTCAGCACCAACAATGAATTATCCACTGTGACCTATTCACCGTCCACTATGACCTATTCACTGTCCACTATCACCTCTTTACCGTCCACTATGTCCCTTTCACCATCCAGTGTGACCTATTCAGCGTCCACTGTGACCTATTCAATGTCCACTATGACCTATTCACTGTCCACTATGACCTATTCACTGTCCACTATCACCTCTTTACCGTCCACTATCACCTCTTCACCGTCCACTATGTCCCTTTCACCGTCCACTATGACCTCTTCACCGTCCACTACAAACGTATTCACCGTCCACTATGACCTCTTCACCGTCCACTACGAACGTATTCACCGTCCGCTATGACCTCTTTGGTGTCCGCTACGACCTATCCAGTGTCCACTATGACCTCTTCACCGTCCACTATAACCTTTTCACCGTCCACTATGACTTCTTTACCGTCCACTGTGACCTATTTACTGTCCACTATGACTTATTCACTGTCCACTATGACCTCTTCACAGTCCACTATGACCTCTTCACAGTCCACTATGACCTCTTCACCGTCCACTATGACCTATTTACCGTCCACTGTAACCAATTTGGCATCCCCTGTGACCTATTCAGCATCTACTGAATGACATAATTATGAATTTTTCTGTTCTGAGTATGATGGAGTAAGTGCTGTAGTTAGGTGTGTGTGAGATGAAAGTATCTATGGGTCTATAAAGTTGGTTAGCCAGTTAGTTATTTGGTTAGTTTGATTAGTTGGTTGGTTGGTTGGTTGGTTGGTGGGTTGGTGGGTTGTGTTTAGTATCGACACACGTCTGCAGTGTAGAGATGTAGAGCGATGCCATGTTTAAAAATAGCGCCCGGTCTCCAGTCTTTGTTTACTTCCAGAGAGACCCGAGTTCCGCTCCGAGTGGGTCGCAGGCGGACCCCTGCAGTGAGACAGATTGCTCTTTGGCAGGCCCATAAGATGCACATTCCTCACGCAGTTGGTTTGGAGGGAGGAGTGTGAGGGGCCAGGAAGCGCACTCTGCGTGAGCGTGGAGACTAATGATCTTTATCAGATTAGGAGGGTACGGTGTGCTGGCGTGTGGCCTTTAGGTAAACATGGCCGGAGTTTGGCCCACTCCGAAGCGTGCTGGGCGAGCTGTCGGAGCGGCCCGCCGGTTTTATGTTGTTTAAATGCGGATAAGCTAAAGGCCATGGCATTACAAGGCTGCTGGACTTGGGAGTCGTGTCCCTCAGAAGTGCTGGCTGCTCTCTGATTAAATCTGCTATTCTGCACCGGCCCCGGAGCAGCAGGCTGGACCAGCGCCAGCGCAGAAGCGTTCTGGACCTGTTTGTGTTTTCTGTCTGATTTGACAGCCCGACTCCAGTTCTGCAGTTCAGGACCTCCAGGCGGGCTGTCTGATCAGGACTGTGGGGGGCACTTCAGAAACATAACATGCTGTGGACAATGGGACAAAGTCTCCACCACTACCTGAAGCTTTCAGTACGGTCCCCACCGAGGTGCGAAACTCTGCTCAGTCCCCATCAACTTCTCAACTGCCTGATTTTGTCCCTGTCACTGTCTGAAATACTCTGTTATGTCCCCAGTCACTTTCTGAAATGCACATTATTTTTTATTTATATATGTTTTTCTCGTCACCTTCCAAAACGTTCAATTTTCGAAATGCTCCATTTTGTCCCTGTCATGCTCCTCTTTGGAATGCTCTGTTTTGTCCCTGCCACTTTCTGCAGTGCCTAATTTTGTCCCAATGACATATTCGGAGTCCGCTATGACCGATTCACAGTCCACCCTGACCTATTTGGCCCCCCCCGTGACCTATTTGGCCTCCCCCGTGACCTATTTGGCGTCCACTATGACCTATTCACAGTCCACCCTGACCTATTTGGCTTCCCCTGTGACCTATTTGCCGTCCCCCGTGACCTATTTGCCGTCCCCTGCGACCTATTTGGTGTCCCCTGTGACCTATTTGGTGTCCCCTGTGACCTATTCGGCCTCCCCTGTGACCTATTCGGCCTCCCCCGTGACCTATTCGGTGTCCCCTGTGACCTATTTGGTGTCCCCTGTGACCTATTCACAGTCCACCCTGACCTAATTGGTGTCCCCTGTGACCTATTTGGCGTCCCCTGTGACCTATTTGGCGTCCCCTGTGACCTATTTGGCGTCCCCTGTGACCTATTCGGCGTCCCCCGTGACCTATTTGGCGTCCCCTGTGACCTATTTGGCGTCCCCTCTGATCTATTTGGCGTCCCCTCTGACCTATTTGGCGTCCCCTCTGACCTATTCGGTGTTCACTATGACCTATTCAGCATCTACTGAATGACATTATGAATTTCTCAGTACTGAGTATGGTGGAGTAGGTGCTGTAGTTATGTGTGTGTGAGATGTTTCCGAAATGCTCCATTTCGTCCCCACCACATGCTCACATAGATGAAGTAGACTCCTCAGAAATGCTTGGGACTCTATTTTTATTGGCTGTCCCGTTTAATACTCTGTTTATTAAAGCTACCTATGTATTTGGTTGTAGGCCTCTACATGTGAGTGGCAAGCCTCAGGCTGGGTGGCAGCACTTTTGGAACTCCACAGATGTTCCAGTGGAATACTGAAATGGGAAAATTCCAAATGTATAGAACAGCATCCCATATAAACAGACGTGGGTATCTGGATGCTGCCGGTTTGTGTTGATGAGAACGTTCCTCGTGGTGTACATTGTCTTTCTGGATGACCAGGTGGGTCTGTTCAGGTTGACCTTGTGCAGCAGTCCGGCCGTGCAGTGCATTTCCAAACAGCCTCTGGTCTGAGAGCTTTCAGGGCTGCTGTGATGCTGTTTGTACTCTCGGCCTTTAACGCGTTTCAGTGTCTTGGATACGAATCATCTGCGCTGCCAGAAGCTGGACAGAGGGTCGGCTCGTTCTGCTCGGAGTCACTCTGTACTCAAACTGACTGACCTTGAGGTGCTGCACAGTCGCTGGCTTTCTGTTAGCAGTGCTTGGTCAGAATGGGTCAGTACTTACTCCTACCAGCAGTGTACCCTCACCGGAGTGTTGTTTTGTTTTCCTTGCTTTGTCCTGCGAATATGCCACACATCCACTCATCATTAACAGACCAACTGCACCCATAAAGGAGGTGTGGGAGTGCAGGTGTGTTAGGAAGGGAGATAAAGGTGACCAGGATCAATAACTGATGATAAGTGTAGACTGATATGATCAATATTTATTGAGCTACACATACAGAAGTCTGTCTCTCAGTATGGCGTTGGGCCGCCGTGTTTGCTAACCCAACACGCCAGACGTCTCGGTATGGAGCTGTAGAGGTTCCTAATGGTGTCCTGTGATAATCCATCCCATGCAGCTTGAACATCCTCACACAGTTCCTGCAGATGGTGCGGTAGGGGTGGAGGTGGAGGGACACCAGGTCTTCTGGACGTGTGACAACAAACCGTTCATCTCGGTGCTGACCACGGTGCCTCCACACACGGGTTCGTTGGGCGTCTCCACCAAGACTAAAGCGGGACTCGTCACTGAAGATGACCCGCTGCCATTCTGAGTCACTCCATGACAGTCTGGTACGACACCACTGCAGTCTTTGGTGACGGTGACGTGGTGTTAAGGACGGGCGTGGTAACGGTCTGTGTGCATGTAGTCCTGCGTGGTGCAGCCGTCTGCCGATGGTGCTGCACTAACAGGATGACTCATGGAGGACCCCACTGCTTGCTGGAGGTCTGTAACGGTGGGTGTTGGGTCAGTCGGTACGGAGATAAGACCCGTCCCAGCTTACGTCACATGTGCAGCCGAGTGTCAAACTTGAATCATTAGCATACCTCACTACGTCAGTCCACTCCAAGTTTCAGTCCTGTGGGTTGATTCTTTTCTGGGTGCAGTTATTTGTGGAACGGTGTACATGGATGATGTAAGAGGCTAAGCCAACACAGGTCCCCAAAACACATGGTCCGAATGCAATGCAACATCCCAGACGTCTCTGCATGGGACTGTAGAGGTTCCTAATGATGTCCTGCGATAATCCACTTGAGGCCACTATAAAAAAGCAGGGAGGGTCTGAGTTTGATTCCCATGCTCAGCAATAGCTGCTAATTTGGTACTACACTCTAAACCCCATCAAGACCGAGTTCCATGGTCCGTTTTGAAACATTCATGGGCTTGCTGTGACAGGAAAGTGCATCTGTCCGTGAAGTAGGAGAGGGAAGCAGAGTGAAAGCAAACAGCAGCTGAACGCAGGAGAATGGCTTTTGTTCAGGCCACCATAAAGGGTGGGTGACCTATTTTATCAGAGGTTACACAACACACTTTCTTCCACCGCACATGCCGGGTAACGAGGGAGAAGAAGATGAATGGCTGTGATAAAACCATCATAAGGAAATAGAGAGAGAGAGAAGCCCCGTTCAGAGCTTTCACTGAGGAGGTTTTTTATTTTTTTGTCCCTGTAAAGTCATTCAGGATGAACCTCCAGAAAGGAGAGGTGAGATAAAGTGGGGATAAGCTGACAGTCCTATCCCTCTCTACTTTTTAACCTGTGTGGCAGTAGTTCATCATCAGACCACAGGATGGGCAGTAGTTCAGAACCAGACCCCACAGGATGGGCAGTAGTTCAGCATCAGACCACACAGGATGGGCAGTAGTTCAGCACCAGACCGCACAGGATGGGCAGTAGTTCAGCATCAGACCACACAGGATGGGCAGTAGTTCAGCACCAGACCACACAGGATGGGCAGTAGTTCATCATCAGGCCCCACAGGATGGGCAGTAGTTCAGCATCAGACCCCACAGGATGGGCAGTAGTTCAGAACCAGACCACACAGGATGGGCAGTAGTTCAGCATCAGACCCCACAGGATGGGCAGTAGTTCAGCATCAGACCCCACAGGATGGGCAGTAGTTCAGCATCAGACCCCACAGGATGGGCAGTAGTTCAGAACCAGACCCCACAGGATGGGCAGTAGTTCAGAACCAGACCCCACAGGATGGGCAGTAGTTCAGAACCAGACCACACAGGATGGGCAGTAGTTCATCATCAGGCCTCACAGGATGGGCAGTAGTTCAGCATCAGACCTCACAGGATGGGCAGTAGTTCAGCATCAGACCACACAGGATGGGCAGTAGTTCAGCAGCAGGCCGCACAGGATGGGCAGTAGTTCAGCAGCAGACCGCACAGGATGGGCAGCGGTTCAGCAGCAGGCCGCACAGGATGGGTAGCAGTTCAGCACTGGACCGCATAGGATGGACAGTAGTTCAGCACCGGGCCGCACAGGACGGGCAGTAGTTCAGAACCAGACCCCACAGGATGGGCAGTAGTTCAGCATCAGACCACACAGGATGGGTAGCAGTTCAGCACTGGACCGCATAGGATGGACAGTAGTTCAGCACCGGGCCGCACAGGATGGGCAGTAGTTCAGCACCGGACCGCACAGGATGGGCAGTAGTTCTGCACCGGACCGCACAGGATGTCACAGACCGCCACAATGATCCAAGTTAATCACATCCAGTTAGTATATCCTATCACTGCAACTACCTAGGATACCACAGCCACCACCTAGCAATGCCTTAGCAACCACCTGGGATACTACAACACGTAGCAGTGGTTCTTAAATTACTTAAGCTGCTCAATCACTCTGCAGTTTCCTCTCACCATAATCCCAAACACATTTACTGGTGTTAGGGTCCGGACTCTGGGGTTGGATGTGTGCGTCTCCTTCTCTCAGTGAGGAGCTTCTTGAACAGCTACACCTCCTTTCAGACCTCCGTAGTGTTGAAGTGTCCTCTCACAGTGGAAGAATGGACAGAATCGCCTGTGGGTGTTTTCAAATCTGAAGCAGCTTGATGGTCTCCTCCATCTCTGTCTAAAGGGGATAGTGTGGGTGGGTCTATACCTCCAGGGTCTTCCAGGTGGTTACTAGGAGGCCCAATATTCTTTGTAGACCTTTAGCTGGTGTTTGAACTCCACACTCCAAATATGGTACCTCCTGTAGTAAATGGAATGGCATATAGAAGACCCTTTGCATGCTTAAGTGGTTCTTTGCACAGTAAAGATTATTCTATAGATGGATGGAGAATGGTATATGGTATCACGTAGAACCTTTCTGAAAATGGTTCTAAATAGCGCCAGATCAGTGTACAAGGTTTGGTGTTATATCCATCCCATCTGTCCCAATCCCATCCATCCCAGTCCAATATATCCCACCTTCCATCCATCCCTCCCTCCGGTTGTGGGGGGTACTGGCGCTCATTTGATGGAAGGCAGGAAACACCCTGGGCAGGCCACCATCACAGGGAAGTGTCTAGAACCATGTACAACACATTTCACCATACAAGGAAGCGTTTAAGCGTGTTAAGCAATAAGCAAACGGTTCTATGAGTGTTCATAGCTCTGTCTAGAACCATTGTCTACTACAGAAGCATTCTAGAACCATCCTTTTTAAAAGAGCAGATTTGGAAACTCAGAAATAGCTCCTGAAAAATGGAAAGCCCATTGGCCGTTTCGACTGGAAGGTGAATAAATGAAGATGTGCGGGTTTCTCAATGAAAGCCATTCGTTCAGTAGGGGAACGAAGACTAATGCCATTACACGGAATAATTCGTTTAATTGTGATTAATGATTTTAGCGGTCTGACATTTGCACTTTAACTCGAATATCAATAGAACAGTAATAACTCAACCCTTAAAGGCTAATCCCAAAGACCTGGCACACGTGTGGTTATCTCCTGACCTTTCAGCCTCGAAGAATAGAGAGATCTGACGTAGCTCCCCAGCATAAATCTTCACCCGTGCTCCGTTTTGCCTGTTGACCCTTTTTGTGTGCGTGTGCTGGAGGAACACACCCCGACTCTTCGCGTAATTAGCCCAAGTTGCTGAGCTGGGTTTCTTCTCCTCACATGAGAGAGTAAAGCCGCTTCCCAGAGAGCCCGGGTCGGCTGTGTAAGCCCCACTCCTCTACATGAGTAATGGTGGCCGTGCTGAGAGAGGACGTATGATGTTACCGTGTGCTGCGGCCGAGTTCTGCTGAAACGGCGAGAGCTGCACAGCCAGCACAAAAAAAGCCCACAAAGGCCTGCAGCGCTGGAGTCTGCGCCGGACCAACACAAACGCAGCACAGATGGCACAGAGGGCCCTGGAGATTCCCCCTGATTAACACGTTGGTTGTTTTTGTGCCTGGCTCGCTCACGTTCTCCGTGGAACAGCTGAAATATGGAGGATGCGATGATATAAGAGGCTTCAGGACGAGTGGACTGTAAGCAGCATGCTGCTCCCTGATTAGGCTGTGCTGTACTGCCATCTTCAAGCCATATGTAAACACTCAGAAGACACGTGCGGGTTCACTGGTGGTTTAGATAAACCTTTAGGTAAATAAATGTGGGTGTTCTAGACATGGAGAACCCTGGTTCCCATCCCCACCACTGTGAAAAACATCTGAACCATCCTATACAGGACACTCTGTAGGTGTACAGGTCCAGACTGTAGTCCATCTGTTTCTCTGTGTACTGTATTACCCTGTTCTTCAATGGTCAGGACCCCCACAGGACCACCACAGAGCAGGTATGATGTGGGTGGTGGATCATTCTCAGCACTGCAGGGACACTGACGTGGTGGTGGTGTGTTAGTGTGGGTGGTGCTGGTGTAAGTGGATCAGACACAGCAGTGCTGCTGGAGTGTTTAGACACTGTGTCCACTCACTGTCCACTCTATTAGACACTCCTACCTTGCTGGTCCACCTTGGAGATGGACAGTCAGAGACGATAGCTCATCTGCTGCTGCACAGTGCAGTGTTGGTCATCCTCTAGTCCTTTAGCAGTGGACACAGGACGCTGCCCCACAGGACGCTGCCCCACAGGACGCTGCCCACAGGACGCTGCCCCACAGGACTCTGCCCCAAGGACTCCACCCACAGGACGCTGCCCCACAGGACGCTGCCCCCAAGGACTCCACCCACAGGACGCTGTTCTGCTAAATAGTTTGGGTTGATGGACGATTCCCAGTCCAGCAGTAACACTGCGGTGTCCAGGAGCACTGCTGTGTCTGATCCACTCAGCACCACTACCCCAGTGCTCGTCACAGTCCAACACGGCACAACACGTTCCCCAGTCCAACACAGACATACCTGGGTGTGGTAACTTAGCATCTCCAGTTCACCTGACTCCATGTCTTTGACTGTGGGAGGAAACTGGAACACCCAGAGGAGGAAACCCACAGTGGGAGAACAAGCATGCTCCACACAGAAAGGACCCCACACGAGGGCCCGGCCCGGCCCACGAGTCAAACACAGTCCCTTCTTGCTGTGAGGCGACAGCGCTACACACTGTTCTGAGAAGAGGTGCTACAGTGCAGGGAGTGTCTCGTTCCATGTGTGGAAAACAGCTCCAGAGCAGATGTTACTGATTGGCTAAAAGGAGGGACTGCATGTGGGCGTGGCCAAAGACCATAGTGTGGAGGAAGTAGCTGAATCTGCAGGTGTGTAGAAGCGTACGGTCATACGGGTCTACCAGCAGTGGATACAATCCCAGCCTACAGGGAATTCTCCTCGGAACTGTGCCAGGGAAGGCATCCACCACACCTGGACCACCTGACCAGTTCTCTGATGTGTCTGAACACTGATGTGGCTACATCCAGAAACTCGTCCAGTACATGCCCAATCCAGTCCCAGCTGTTACTGGTGCTGGTGGAGGTGTTACACACCGCTAGGTATGCTGTGATGGATGCTGTTACGGTCCTGTCGTTATTTAGCCGCTACCTGCTTTCCATCCCAGGGAAGACTTTACAGGTGTACACAGCTGTTGAACGTGTTGCACCATGAATTAGCACAGTGCTTCTTGGTGTTAATGAAACTGAGGACCGGCCAGAGAGCGCTCTATCGACCAGTACCGCTGTTTATTAGTGCTCTTCAGCTGGATGGAGACCAAACTCACCTCGTGCTTCATCTCCCTATGACATGTGTAATTGACCAAGGACCTTCTAAATGAGCTAGAAAACCCCTCCAGCCCGGTTAGCCCAGGAGGCAGCGCGTGATGAATGATGGAGTTGTGGATTGACTGAGAAGCGCTGGGGCAGCGGCTTCATCCATCAGACCCGCTCCAGCCACTTCCTGCTCAGAAATACGAGCCGCCGCAGCTGCTGCATTGATTCGGCGGGTGTCTGTGCGCTCTACACTTGTGTATCGATTGCGAGCAGAAAGCCTGAGGTATGACTTTTCTTTGCTGGGCAGCAAAACAAGCGCTGCTTGGCATGGAGAGCAGCGGAGAGGGAGTCCAGCGAGCTGCTTTATTTATCAGCTGGGGGAGTGCTGCATCGTTACGCTACTGAAGAGTGAACAAACAGAACCGGGCCGAGCGCTGCTAACGCCAAGGCCCCACTGGAATCATGTTTACCCAATCGCTTACCTCGTCTGGCGTGTCGACTGTCTCCAGGTCCAAATTCTCCCTCTGGTCCTGAAGGAAACCTGCTGGCCGTTTCAGCCTCACGTCCTTCTTTAGTGAGGCACCGCTGGGGGTTAAACCCAATCAGCATTCAACTCCAATCTGCTCGTTACGACGTCCGGCTCGGAGTCTCTACTGCGACGGCTGAGGCGCTCATCTGCAGTCAAGCTGCGTTCCTGTAGTTGGAACAGACCCAGAGTCCAAAAAGCTACCCGGTTCAGCTACCTGGTTCTCCTCCATCTTGGCTAATAAACTGATCGTATATTTAGCTAACAGCCTAAATATAATTATTTAGAGATGGTTTTAACCCTTAAGAGTCTGGTGAGTTCCTTATACAGCTGTGGAGTCCCTAAGTGACCTATACCGAACATCCTGGAGGCAGTCACATGACAGTTTGTGAACATGTGACCTTATTTGCTGAACAAGGATGTGATGGGTTACCCGACCAGCTCATCTTAAAAGCCTGTGTGTGTGTCTATAAGGCCTGTTATGAACACATTCAACAGCTCTAATGCTTTGAGGACCTGTTCTATAGAACATAGAACCCATTTTGGTGCCATATCTAGAACAAAATCATGAAATACTAATTAATGAAAAAGTAATAAAGTTATGAAATGGTTGCTGAGGCCTGTTGCCATTAAGGTATTCTTATTATTCTGGCCTTAAGGTAGTCATAGGTGATGCCATGTGACCATTTTAGTAAGACTGATGTAATCGTAAAAATCATTTTAGAAATAGAAACTTAAATAACCATCACATCTATCAAAAACCATCAAATAACACTCAAATAACTTTCAAATTAATGTTGTAATAATTACACAAATAAACACATGCACCAAATGCACCATTTAACAGATGGATAGATGGATTTTTTTTTTTTTTGGGCCTTCTTTTGAGTTCTCGTCCCCCGTCCGAACCCGGACTGACACGTGCAGTGCTAGAGTACAGAGCAGAGATGAGGAGAGTGGTCAGAGGGTGAGCGGAGATTGGAAAGCCAGGAGATGAACTAGATCAAAGCCAAAGGGGACGAAGAAGAGATCCAGAGTCAAAGAACAAAGCGGGTCAGAACCACAGTGGAGAAACAGGATAGACCGCTCAGGCTGGCAAACAGAGGTCTGGCAAAACTTCGCGATGAGGGAGTGCTGGGGTGAGGCTTGAATGCAGGCAGTTAATGGGAATCAGGTGGGCTAGTACTCAGGAGACCTAGAGCGGAACCGATCGGGCGACTGGGAACATGTGGGTGTGACGTCAAGCGATGCCCTCTGGGAAGTTGCATCCGGAAGTGCGGCGGAGTGGGTAAGACACGGAAGCGTGACATCGCCACAGTCTACAGAATATATTCTATTAGAAAAGAAAAAAAACAGCCTTTAACTTTTAATCATTTTACTTTAACGTTTTCCTCGTGAACTGCACAGCAAGAGAACCCAAACAACACAGAGGAGGTCTACCTCCGCATTTACCCCTGTGGAGTGAACATACCCACACGCTAATGGGCAGTGAGCACACTTACCCAGAATGGTGGGCAGCCCTATCTGCAGCTGGGGGTCAGGAGCCTTGCTCAAGGGCGCTTCAGACGTATCCTTCAGTTCAGTGAATAGAACCGATGACCTACCAGTGGCGTTTCCAACCACACGTCTGGTTCCCTAACTTCTAGCGCCCAGTTAGCACCCTCACTGCAACAAACAGGACCTTAAAGTGAGCTTTATCCCGTTGATAAATCCCAACCTTCCGGCTTTAAATGGGTTCTAATCTATTTTAAAGGCTATTTAATGCAGTTCTATGTTTTTAGTACTTGTTCTAAGTGGTTTTATTGACCCGAGGGTTCTCAGTAGACCCGGCAGATCATTTAGCTAGTTTCAGTCGCATTTCCTAAAATATCTACTGGGATTAACGGTTCTGCTATCTAGGCCTGAGCCCTGGGTTGGGGTTGCCAGGTAGTGCTCCTATGATATGATATGTTTAAATTCTACTTTCTAGGTATCAGCACTGGTCCTTGAGTTCTAGATTCTAACCTTCTTGTACTAGCTAGGACACATTCTCCGACCCAACACTAAGCCTGGTTGTGCATAGCTCTGGATTAGAGCGTCTGCTAAATGCCATGAATGAAAGGTCTTAGCTTTTCGCTAACGCCGACGCTAATATATTTTTAAAAGCTCATTTTAAGGTTATTTACTACAACTTTTTATTTTTTATTTATTTGTTAAGTGATTTTAGCTGCCAGATGTTCAGTATACCCAACAGATGCTTTGGCTCGTTTCAAACACTTTTCCCCCAAAAAAACTCAATTATCTGCCAATATTTAAGAACATTTGGCTTAATAATAAAAATAATAATCACTTAAAACAAGTTAAAATGTCTAGACCAAATTTAAATCTCCCTAAAATGAGTTTAGAGCTGTCTTTAAATGAGTATTTTAGGATATATTAGGTAGACAAGAGATCATTTTGCTTGGCCAAGGGTATAAGATTTCTCGGCATATTAGCTTATTAGCTACATTAGCCTCAAAGCTAAACATCAGACACCAGAACCGTTCGCCAAAATGAGGCTTTGAAAAAGAAGGCCAAAATTTCAAGACTTAAGTACGGAACACAAAGACCCGCCCCCGTGCTCCGTGGGCCTACTCCGTAGCCGCGTGCGCCGCCCACTCCGGGATAAAGAGCTCCTGTAATTAGCCGTGTGCTTATTCCGCTCGCAGACTGATGATCTGTTATGGAAGAAGAGCGCGCTGTGCTGTGAGGATCGTCTGCGCTGTAACTGTGTGTTTCTGAAAGGGCAGATATTTGTTCAGATTAAGCTCGTTCAGCTGCATTGATTTATTCTTAAACAAAGGTCTTTAGATAACGCGCTCAAAGCGTCAGGAACATGAAAAGGTCGAACGTGGAACAGAAGTAATTGAGATAAAGGGGATGCCGCTGTTTTGGTACTTTAGGCTTATCTATTATTCACGCAGATTACGCAAACAAACACTGACGCAAGCTGAAAAGTCGCACGCGCAACTGGCATCGTCGGAGTTCGGCTCCGTTTTTAGCAGCACTTCGGCTCCGCTGTACGTCTCCTTCCCCATCTGCACTCGGCTAAATGGAGGGCACTCGTGTTCTGGCCCAGCTCCTCTTTTAAAGGCAGGCTCTTTTATCTTGTCAGGCTGATTTGGCTAGCGTGAGTTCTAAATGACGCCGGGAAGTCAAACCACCACAGGCAGGTTTTATACTCAGTAAGCCTCAGGTTTATTTGTCACATGTCAGGACATTCATGCATGGAAATGGTTATGGTGGGGCTCAGGTTGATGCTCTACAGCAGGACAAATAGAGATATATTACATAAATACAAAATACAGAATCTACAGAGACCGGAGGGGTCTGAAATTCTCTGATATGTACATTTATTAGACATGGATAGTCTGAGAGAGCGGAGATATAATATAAATATGTATATATGTCTGTTTAAAGTGACTCAGTAATATTGTCCATAACGGTGATGTATTAAGAATTTTAATAATATAAAGTGTCCGAGTGCAGTGGTGTTGGTGTTGTTGGTGGTAGTGATGCTGGTGGTGTTGCTGATGCTGGTGGTATTGGTGGTGTTGATGCTGGTGGTATTGAGGATGCAGGTGGTATTGATGATGCTGGTGGTGTTGATGATGCTGGTGGTATTGGTGGTGTTGATGCTGGTGGTATTGATGATGCTGGTGGTGTTGATGATGCTGGTGGTATTGGTGGTGTTGATGCTGGTGGTATTGATGATGCTGGTGGTGTTGGTGATGCTGGTGGTATTGGTGGTGTTGGTGATGCTGGTGGTGTTGGTGGTATTGGTGATGCTGGTGGTGTTGGTGGTTTTGGTGATGCTGGTGGTGTTGGTGGAATTAGTGTTGTTGGTGGTATTGGTGGTGTTAATGTTGGTGGTATTGATGATGCTGGTAGTGTTGGTGGTATTGGTGATGCTGGTAGTGTTGGTGGTATTGGTGATGCTGGTGGTATTGGTGGTGTTGGTGATGATGGTGGTGTTGGTTATGCTGGTGGTGTTGGTGGTATTGGTGATGCTGGTGGTATTGGTGGTGTTGGTGATGCTGGTGGTATTGGTGATGCTGGTGGTGTTGGTGGTATTGGTGATGCTGGTGGTATTGGTGGTGTTGGTGATGCTGGTGGTATTGTTGATGCTGGAGGTATTGGTGGTGTTGGTAGTATTGGTGATGCTGATGGTGTTGGTGGTGGTGGTTTTGGTGATGCTGAAGGTGTTGGTGATGCTGGTGGTGTTGGTGGTATTGGTGATGCTGGTGGTGTTGGTGGTTTTGGTGATGCTGGTGGTATTGGTGGTGTTGGTGATGCTGGTGGTATTGGTGATGCTGGTGGTGTTGGTTATGCTGGTGGTGTTGGTGATGCTGGTGGTGTTGGTGATGCTGGTGGTGTTGGTGATGCTGGTGGTGTTGGTGATGCTGGTGGTATTGATGATACTGGTGGTGTTGATGATGCTGGTGGTGTTGATGATGCTGGTGGTGTTGGTGGTGTTAGTGATGCTGGTGGTATTGGTGGTGTTGATGCTGGTGGTATTGATGATACTGGTGGTGTTGATGATGCTGGTGGTGTTGGTGATGCTGGTGGTATTGATGATACTGGTGGTGTTGGTGATGCTGGTGGTATTGATGATGCAGGTGGTGTTGGTGATGCTGGTGGTATTGATGATGCTGGTGGTGTTGGTGGTGTTAGTGATGCTGGTGGTATTGGTGGTGTTGATGCTTGTGGTATTGATGATGCTGGTGGTATTGATGATACTGGTGGTGTTGATGATGCTGGTGGTGTTGGTGGTTTTAGTGATGCTGGTGGTATTGGTGGTGTTGATGCTGGTGGTGTTGGTGATGCTGGTGGTGTTGGTGATGCTGGTGGTGTTGGTGATGCTGGTGGTATTGATGATGCTGGTGGTATTGATGATGCTGGTGGTATTGATGATGCTGGTGGTGTTGATGCTGGTGGTGTTGGTGGTGTTAGTGATGCTGGTGGTATTGGTGGTGTTGATGCTTGTGGTATTGATGATGCTGGTGGTATTGATGATACTGGTGGTGTTGATGATGCTGGTGGTGTTGGTGGTGTTGGTGGTGTTAGTGATGCTGGTGGTATTGGTGGTGTTGATGCTGGTGGTATTGATGATGCTGGTGGTATTGATGATACTGGTGGTGTTGGTGATGCTGGTGGTGTTGGTGATGCTGGTGGTGTTGATGATGCTGGTGGTGTTGGTGGTGTTAGTGATGCTGGTGGTATTGGTGGTGTTGATGCTGGTGGTATTGATGATGCTGGTGGTATTGATGATGCTGGTGGTGTTGGTGGTGTTAGTGATGCTGGTGGTATTGATGATACTGTTGGTGTTGGTGATGCTGGTGGTGTTGATGATGCTGGTGGTGTTAGTGATGCTGGTGGTATTGATGATACTAGTGGTGTTGGTGATGCTGGTGGTATTGATGATGCTGGTGGTGTTGGTGATGCTGGTGGTGTTGGTGATGCTGGTGGTGTTAGTGATTCTGGTGGTGTTGATGATGGTGGTGTTGGCGGTATTGGTGATGTTGGTGGGGTTGGTAGTGTTGTTGAAAGGCTCATGCCTTGTTCAGGAACCTGATGGCTTGTGGGTAAAAACTGTTCAGTAGCCGGTTTATTGTGGCCTGGATGCTGCAGTACCTCCGGCCTGATGGCAGTAAGGTGAACATACCGTGTGCTGGGTGGCTGCAGTCCAACATTCTCGGGCAGCCGGGGCTGGTAGACGTCCTCAGGCAGCAGGGCTGGTAGGGCAGATCCCACCGGACTGTCCGGCCTACGACTAGGCGTGTGGCCACCCTACCAGGGGTTGATCTGGGTTTGCTTTCAGGATTCAAACACACATCTGGAATAGAAGCACAAACGCTAGCAGGTAGTCTATATGCTCCGCCATCCTGGTACTACTGCTTACTACCACGGTGGGGCACCCCCTGTTGACGTGTTTGTTCCTTGCAACTGGCACAAACACAGTCTGGTTCCTTGAATAGCACCAAGGTTCTAAGAACCCAGTTCAAGGACCAAAGCTGTGATCAGACTACACAGTATTTCCGGGGTTCTCGACGTTCCCTACGTCAGGTTAGCCAATCATAGTGCCCCAAGTTTGTGCCCTACCTTGGTCAGGAGACTGGCAGCATTGCATGGCTGACCAGTCATCGTTCACGTCTTTGCCAGAGTTCATAGGTCCTACTGGTGGAGGCTGAAGGAGCTGTCAGCCATGGCTACAGAGGCGGAGTGTGTGTTGCTGGTGGGCTTGTGAATCGTAGCGAGAGAGACCAGGGGGGAAGCGAGACTGTGTAGCTGTAGGTTTAGGAGCTGCTGTTTGCTTTGCTCAGCACCTTAAGGTAATGAGTTTGTTGTTATTGTGACATGTGACCTGTAGCTCATTGTTCAGTCTGACCCCGGCTGCAGCTACATCACCTGCTTCTCCTCTCCATGTTGATTTATGTGTACTAGAGAGCGCTCTGTCCTTCCATTGGTCATGGCCAGGGGACACGTCAAAGGGCATGTCCTGGAGATGCTAGACCTTACGTCTGGATGGTGTGGGGCATCCCAGATTCTGCACCGCTGTTCCTTCATTTGGACACTACATGGCTGATGCTATTGTTCGGGCCCAGTGCTGGAAATGTGTTGGCAGCATAAGGGGACATGTTGGGTTACAGCTGCTGGAACTGCCTGGGCAAGTTGGCATTTCATCCATCACGGTTTGATTTGAAGGTGATCATCAAAAATCACTACTCTCATTAACCTGCACTGATCGCTGGACTGCAGACCAATCAAAACCAATCAGAACCTCCAGCTGGACATTCCTCAAACAATGCAGCTGGTTCCTGACCAGCCCAACAGCCAGGGTTCCAGACATTCAGCAAGCAGTGATGCCTCCATGAGTCATCCTGTGAGTGCCAGTACCAGACTGCAGTGGTGTCGTACCAGACTGTCATGGAGTGAGTCAGAATGGCAGCGGGTCATCTTCAGTGACGAGTCCCGCTTTAGTCTTGGTGGAGACGCCCAACGAATCCGTGTGTGGAGGCACCCTGGTCAGCACCAAGATGAACGGTTTGTTGTCACACGTCCAGAAGGCCTGGTGTCCCTCCACCTCCACCCCTACCGCACCATCTGCAGGAACTGTGTGAGGATGTTCAAGCTGCATGGGATGGATTATCACAGGACTCCATTAGGAGCCTCCACAGCTCCATACCGAGACGTCTGGCGTGTTGGGTTAGCAAACACGGCGGCCCGACGCCATACTGAGAGACAGACTTCTGTATGTGTAGCTCAATAAATATTGATCATATCAGTCTAAATTTATCATCAGTTATTGATCCTGGTCACCTTTATCTTCCTTCCCAACACACCTGCACTCCCACACTTGATGATTGTGTGTGCGTGTGAGAGAGAGGGTTTGCATCATTTCATTTACAGATGATGCCTACAACTTTGAACACTTTTTTTTTTAAATAATAGAAAGTAACAGAAAACCTCAGTGTGCATAATTATTCATCCCCCTAGTCAGCGCTTTGTAGAGCCACCTTTTGCGCCAATTACAAATAAGTCGCTTTGGATAAGTCTCTATGAGCTTGCCACAAGGCAAAACTGCTCCAGCTCCTTCAGGTTAGATGGCTTCCGCTGGTGAACAGGCTTTGACTAGGCCGTTCCAGTACACTTACACGTTCCCTCTTAAACCACTCGAGTGTTGTTTTAGCAGTGTGGGTAATTGTCCTGTTGGAAGGTCCATCCCAGTCTCAAATCACCGACAGACCGAAACCGTTTTGCTCAAGACTTTTCCTGTATGTAGCACCATCCATCTTCCCCTGGACACGGACACGGTTTCCCAGTCCCTGCTCCACACAGCCTGATGCTGCCACCACCATCTTTCACTGGGGGATGGTGTTCTTGGGGTGAGAGGTGTTGGTCTAGCCCCAGACACAGCGCTTTCTATGGTTTACAACTTCAACTGTGGTCTTATCTGACCAGAGCACCTTCCTCCATATGTTTGGGGAGTCTCCCACATGACCTCTGGTGAACTCATAGCGATCCTTCCTATGCCACTTTTCCGTAAACCCAGCTCTATGGAGTGAACGGTTTATTGTGATCATATGGACAGGTACTCCAGTCTCTGCATTGGGAACTCTGCAGCTCCTTCAGGGTTACCTTTGGTCTCTGTGCTGCCTCTCTGATTAATGCCCTCCTTGCCTGGTCTGAGAGTTTTGGTATGCGGTCCTCTCTTGGCAGGTTTGTTGTGGTACCATGATGATGGATTTGATGGTGCTCTGGAGATCATCAGAGATCAGGATATGGTTTATAACCCAACTCTGAGGTGTACTTCTCCACAACTTGGTCCCTGACTTGTTCGGAGATCTCCTTGACCTTCATGGCATTGTTTTGTTAGCGGTGCCTCTGGCTTAATGGTGTTGCAGCCTCTGGGGCCTTTCAAAAAAGGTGTGTGCATGTACTGACAGATCATGTGACACCTAGATTGCACACAGGTGGACTTCTTTACACTAAGCATGCGACTTCTGAAGGTAATTGGTTGCACCAGAACTTATTAGGGGCCTCATAGCAAAGGGGGTGAATACATATGCACATGGCAGTTTTAGGTTTTTTAGTTTTGAAGTGTTTTTTTTTTTAATTATTGTTAAATGCAATATTTAAATACAGGTAGGCACTGTGTATATATGTGTATACCGCTCAGGAAACTTTGAGAGCCCACCTGTAACTGACCAGTGTCTCTAGGTGTTCAGGTTCTGGGTTTGTGTTGGACCAGAATTCCTCAGTTCTGTTTGATTCTCTACACTACTGGAACCATGTCTCCCAAACTCCAGATCAGATATTGTATTTTAGAGTCAGGGACAAAGTGACTTCAGCACTTGCCAAGCTAAAAGTCAAGTGGTCTTTATTAGACACGATGATCAGTGGTAAGTCGGGAGAATGTGAGAGACAAACCGAAGAGTCATATAGCCAGCAGAGAGAGCCAGGGGGAGATCGGAGGAGGAATCGAGAGAGGAGGCAGGTAGGGCGAACGAAACAGAAGGGGGATCTGGAAGCGAGAGTAGAATAAACGAAGGGAGGTGGAGAAGGGGAGTAGCACAGATCAAGAGTAGTGCTCGGTTTGCAAGCTGGGTTGGGGAATTCTTCGCAGGGTGGATGTGGGTATTCCGATGATTGCGGCAGTGACGTCATCGAGGAGGGTATTCTGGGAGATGGAGTCCGGGTGATCGGAGGAGGGCAGGAAACCCTGGAAGCCTGACAGTTAGATAGTTAGGAAATCACTAAATGGTGAACCATGCTCGCTGTGCGTCTCACCCCAGCCACCGCTCGCCAGTCTCTCTGTAGGTCACTCGAGGTCATCTTACGGTGGGTAAGGGACATCGGAATGAGGTGGCGCTCATCACGGTCAGTAGAGAGGGGGTTTGGCCCTCTGCCAGTCTGTAGCTGTGTTGTCCTGTGTGTTGGCTGCTGGATCTTGTTCTTATGAACCAGACGCTCACTGTATCTGCCAGTAAAGCTAGAACCCAACCTTCGGTTCCTCTCTGAGAACCTGCTGTACATGTGGAGATGCTGATTGAAGAAGGAACTGGAGTGGGCTCTGATTTATTTCCAGAGCTGTAGTTTTTTTGTAGCAGTAGTATTGTGTTTTGTCTCAGAGGGCGAGTTTTAGGAGGATCTTCGGTGAGATGGTCTCCAGAGGTGTGCAGAGAGAGTGGTGAGGGAGGGATAATGGAGTTGAAGTGGACCCGTCGTGTGATGGTAGCTCAGAGGTTTTTGTATGCATGTTCCTGGAAACAAAAGCATCTACCTGGAAACACGAGACTGATGGAATGTCGTGTTATTGTAAAGCTCGTCTGTCTGTTCTGTCTCTGGAGAACCTTGGAGGGTTCCTCTCTATGCATCCATCACTGTGGTAATGACAGATGTGCGTGTGTACTATGAAGCTCTAAAGGACAGACTGTAGAAGAGACTGGCGCGCGGTGCAGCAGGGCTTCCAGATGTGTTATCTGAAATTGCTGATGTGCTTTATGGATCCTAAGTGGCTGTTCCTCTGTAGGTTACCTCCAGGGCCTGCTTTCATCATGACGGAGTATGAGGAGCTCCAGGAAGGCATGTTTGATAAGCATGTGGAGACGTGGTTCTGGCGTGTTCTTCAGAGAAGGTCTGTGTTGGGAGAACGGCTCTAGTAGAAACACTGGGGGAAACGCTTTGGTTTAGGTCTGTGTATGAACTGGGTTAGTTTAACTTCAGCCTGAGATCTAAACCTGATCCTTAATCTCCCCCTTAACCTTGACCAAAATCCCAACTAGATCCTGACCCTAACTTCAATCCGAAATCTAAACCTAGTTCTAAATCCGACCCTGACTTCAATCCAAGGTCTAATTTAATCCTAACCCTGACTTCAGTCTGAAATAAAAAAATCCTAATATCAAATCAAAGCACAATAAAATCCTAATCCTAATATCTGATTAAGTTATCTAATAATCTAATTTTAATATAATCCTAACCCTAACCGCTATCCATAATCTAAATTTAAACTTAATCCTAACTTTAATCATCCTAATTCTAAACCTAATCCTAAACTAACCCTAATATCAACCCAACATCTAAACCTAATCCGAAATCTACACCGCATCTCAACCCTAACTTTAACCAAAAAAATCTAAAACTAATTCTAAATAAACACTATCTTGAACCTAAAGTCTGACCTAATCCTAAATCTAATACTAACTTTGACTCAAAGTCTTAACATAATCTTAAATCTAACTATCACCCCAATCCAAAATCTGAATTTAAACCTAACCAAAATCAAAACCTAATCCCTAATGTAAAGAGAGGAGGAGAAGGTGTGTCTGCGAGAGAGAGTGTGTGTGTGAAAGTGTGCGAGAGAGAGTGTGTGTGTGTGTGTGTGCAAGAGAGTGTGAGAGTGTGAGTGTGCAAGAGAGAGTGAGTGTGAGAGTGTGTGAGAGTGCGAGAGCAAGTGAGTGTGTGTGAAAGAGTGAGTGTGTGTGGAAGAGTGAGTGTGAGAGTGTGAGTGTGCAAAAGTGAGTGAGTGTGAGAGTGTGCAAGAGAGTGAGTGTGTGAGAGAGTGCGAGAGAGTGAGAGAGTGTGTGTGAGAGAGTGAGAGAATGTGTGTGTGTGAGAGAGTGTGTGTGAGAGAGTGCGAGTGTGTGTGAGAGAGTGGGCGAGAGAGAGAGTAAGTGTGAAAGAGTGAGAGTGTGAGTGTGCGAGAGTGCGAGTGTGAGAGAGAGTGCGAGTGTGCGAGAGAGTGTGTGTGAGTGAGTGTGAAAGAATGTGTGTGAGAGAGTGTGAGTGTGCGTAAGAGATTGAGTGAAAGAGTGAGTGTGCGAGAGAGAGTGAGTGTGAAAGAGTGTGTGCGAGAGAGTGTGTGTGTGCGAGAGAGAGTGTGTGTGCGAGAGAGAGTGAGTGAGTGTGAAAGAGTGTGAGTGTGAAAGAGAGTGAGTGTGAAAGAGTGAGAGTGTGCAAGAGAGAGTGAGAGTGTGAGATTGTGAGAGTATGCAAGAGTGGGTGAGTGTGAAAGAGTGAGTGTGTGAGAGACAGTGTGTGTGTGTGTGTGTGTGAGTGAGAGAGTGTGCGAGTGTGTGTGAGAGAGTGGGTGAGAGAGAGAGTGAGTGTGTGAGAGACAGTGTGTGTGTGTGTGTGTATGTGTGTGAGAGAGTGTGTGAGAGAGAGTGAGTGTGTGAGAGAGAGTGAGTGTGTGAGAGAGAGTGAGTGTGTGTGTGTATGTGTATGTGTGTGTGAGTGAGAGAGTGTGCGAGTGGGTAAGAGAGAGAGTGAGAGTGTGTGTGTGTGTGTGTATGTGTGTGTGAGTGAGAGAGTGTGTGTGAGAGAGTGGGTGAGAGAGAGAGTGAGAGTGCGAGGCTAACAGCGGTGTATGGAGATGAATGAGTTTCTAGAGTTCACTGATACAGTCGGTGATACAGACCTAGTTCAGATGCGGAGACGCCGAGTGCTGGAGTGAAGGTTCTCGTGGCGGCGTGGTGTAGCTGTAGGTGTAGCTCCGTCTCTGTTCTGAGAATAGAATCAGGCTGCAGTGTGCACGTGGGTCTCTGTGGGGAACCTAAAGACAGAATAGGAGGAGAGTCAACAACCCCGAGAACAACACGCTCTAAAACAAACAGATGGAGAGCGTGCGTTTTTTGGCAACATCTGTCTGCGTGCGGAGAGCAACTGTCTTTCATTAGAACCCCCGAGAGAACAAGCTGTTCCCCCCACCCCGCCCCGAACTCGCAGCTCCGCTCTCAACGCAGCGCTTGACATTTAATGGTATGTGTTATAACGCGCTGAGGTCGGAAGAAGCCCGATTCGTTCCCTGTCGGCTGCGTCTGAGCGCTGAGTCACTGCGCTGTTCTGGTGGCGTTCGCCGTTCCGCCGCCGCCGCCTGATGAGTACATGTTTATTTTCTTCAGTGCAAAAATAAAAAAAGACCCCACAAAAATAGAGACGCAACAAATCGCGTGATGCCTCAACCTGCTGAAAGCTGAACCAGGTCGCGCAGTCGTAGTGCAGCCTTCGCAGGTTCCTGGAGTCTAACTCGGTCAAGGACGGGAGCCGTCAGACAAGTGTAATACATCTGTGATATTTCATATACACTCCCATCAACAACAGACCAGCTGCACCCAGAAGGAGGTGTGGGAGTGCGGGTGTGTTGGGAAGGAAGATAAAGGTGACCAGGATCAATAACTGGTGATAAATTTAGACTGATATGATCAATATTTATTGAGCTACACATACAGAAGTCTGTCTCTCAGTATGGCGTTGGGCCGCCGTGTTCGCTAACCCAACACGCCAGACGCCTCGGTATGGAGCTGTAGAGGTTCCTGATGGTGTCCTGTGACAATCCATCCCATGCAGCTTGAACATCCTCACACAGTTCCTGCAGATGGTGCGGTAGGGGTGGAGGTGGAGGGACACCAGGTCTTCTGGACGTGTGACGGCAGACCGTTCATCTCGGTGCTGACCACGGTGCCTCCACACACGGATTCGTTGGGCGTCTCCACCAAGACTAAAGCGGGACTCGTCACTGAAGATGACCCGCTGCCATTCTGAGTCACTCCATGACAGTCTGGTACGACACCACTGCAGTCTTTGGTGATGGTGACGTGGTGTTAAGGACAGTCGTGGTAACGGTCTGTGTGCATGTAGTCCTGCGTGGTGCAGCCGTCTGCCGATGGTGCTGCACTAACAGGAGGACTCATGGAGGACACCACTGCTTGCTGGATGTCTGTAATGGTGGTGTTGGGTCAGTCAGGTACAGGGATAAGACCCGTCCTTGCTTTACCTCGATGGGCCGCCTTGTGTGTTTAAGGTGGTAGTAACTTCAGGCTCCTGCAGATGGCGCTGCACAATGATATGGGGTGTAGGTGACGGGATGGAACGCGTTGAACGAGACATTCCCTGCACTGCAGCACCTCCTCCCAATCTATGGATCCCGTCACTCACACCCCTCATCATCGTGCAGCGCCATCTGCAGGAGCCTGAAGTTACAACAAACACAAGACTCTTTTTTTTTTTTTCTGCTGAGATTATTTGTAAATGTGAAGATGTGAGTTGATTCGATTAGGGATCCTGCTGGGGGTCTCTGTAGGAGGATACTCACAGGCTTCTTCTCTCCTCTGCCTCCCGAGAGGCTGAACGAGCACTCCGTTAGTGGTGAGAAATCTGGGGCATGGTGAGAGTCTCAGGTGCTGTTCTGGACCTGTTTGGTCAGAAGGAGGCAGAGGTGGGATCTGTCTTCTTTAAGGGTCTCTGGAGAGGCAGCCCGCATGTTTATTTGTCTTTATGAAGGCAGGTGTGAAATCTCCAGCAGCCGCCTGCGGTGGGCAGCGTCATTTTGGCAGGAAATGGCCCACCGGTGGCCTTCGTCCGGACTGCTCCAATATTTCAGCTTCACTGAAACGCGGTTTACAGGCGGGAACGGAGCATTTATAAATCTCCGCTGTCAACAAACAGTACTTTTAAAGTTCAGAGTTCATTTATTTTGTTTACACGTCATGAATAAACATAGCCAGTAGGTCGTATGATGGCTTCAGGCACTCCTCGGATGTTCCCGCCCAGGACTTCGGTGGTCGTGAGTATGATATGATGCGTGTTCAGGAGATTTTGGTATTGGAATTTTGGAAATGTGGTGACGGACAGACTGAGGTTGTGTTTGTGTCATTAGTTGGTTTTGTGTCAGCATCGTGTCGCCGGCAGAAACAGGTGAGATCAAGTCACTGAGTAACAGGCGTGTCTGAGGTCTTGGCGACCCAAAACGTCTCAATCCAGCTAGGATCCCAGCTCCCAGGATCTCAACCCTGTTCCCTGCATCGTCCTCCAGCGTATGCCGGGGGGTCGTGTGCCATTTTCAGGCCAACCCGGAGAAACACTGCCTTCACACGTGTAGGAGCTTGAGTGACATCCCATTCTTACTCCACAGGGTGTAATATGATGTCGGCCCACCCTTTACAGCTAGAACAGCTCCAGCTCTTCTGGGAAGGCTTTCCACAAGGGTTAGGAATGTGCTTATGGGAATTTCTGACCATTCCTCCAGAAGCACATTGGTGAGGTGAGACACTGATGTTGGATGAGAAGGCCTGGCTCTCAGTCTCCGCTCTAATCTATCCCAAAGGTGTTCTATCGGGTGGAGGTCAGGACTCTGTGCAGGCCAGTCCAGTTCCTCCACACCAGACTCGCTCATCCATGTCTTTATGGAGCTTGCTCTGTGCACTGGTGTGCGGTCATGTTGGAACAGGAAGGTTTCGTCCCCAAACTGTCCCCACAAAGTTGGGAGCATGGAATGGTCCAGAGTCTCTTGGTCTGCTGAAGCATTAAGAGTTCCTCTCACTGGAACTAGGGGGCGGAGCCTAACTTGGACTGACCCATTCTCTCTCTGTAACGTCTGTAGGAGCAGTCTGCATGTCTCGGTGCTTGGTTTTACACACCTGTGGCCATGGAAGTGACTGGAACACCTGAATGCAGTGGTTTGGGTGAGTGTATAATCCCTACAGTGGGTTCTGGAACAACCTCAGGGTCTCATCCCAGGTGGTGGTGCATGGTAACCCTCCAACCGAAGGCCGCAAGCTGGCACCCTTTATTAATTCTCTCAGTGTGGAGGAGTAGCAGCTCTATGTTGAGCTCCTCCTAGATGTTTGAGCTCCCTACGTTATCAGGTAGAGCTTGGTCCGCCGCCCTGCCCATGCAGTCTCCACCGCTTGTCTCTAGCACCAAATCCAAACAGAGCTTACTACAATCTACAGTAACCACGTCACTGCTGCTGTTCGTTCCCAGCATGCGGACAGTATTCCGGTTCCTCTTCCTATCACTCGCTAACAAGACCTAGGCTGCTTAAGCTCCTCCACTAGGGCAGGTCTTTTCCCCGTACCTGGAGGGGGCATCCCATCACCTGTGCGGCAGCGTCCTGTGGGGCAGCGCCCCGTGGGGCAGCGCCCCGTGGGGCAGCGCCCCGTGGGCAGTGTCCTGTGGGGCAGCGTCCTGTGGGGCAGCGCCCCGTGAGCAACGTCCCGTGGGCAGCATCCTGTGGACTGTGCAGTGGCAGCATGAGCTATCGTCTCTGACTGTCCATCTGTGGCAGCGTCCTGTGGGCAGCAAGGGGAGAAGTGTCCCTAGAGTGGACAGTGAGAGGATGACCAACAGTGTCTCAACACTCAGCAGCACTGCTGTCGTCTCTGATCCACTACACACCAGCACCACACTAATACACAGTGAGTGGACACACCAACACTCCAGCCACTGCTGTGTCTGATCACTGCACCAGTGCTGAGACATGAACACACCACCACCACGTCAGTGTCACTGCTCTGTGGTGGTCCTGTGGGGGTCCTGACCATTGAAGCACAGGGTAATACAATACACAGAGAAACAGATGGACTACAGTCTGGACCTGTACACCTACAGAGTGTCCTGTATGGTCAGTGGAGCTGATGAGATGGACAACGAGTTTAGAGACAAGGAGGGTCTTGGTGAGTGTGTGTATATAGGAGCTGTGTTTTGATTGGCTGTTGGATTCTGTGGCTTGTTTAGTAATGTTTTGGACTGCATGTTTACAAACTACATTAAAGGTCTCTGAAGGTAAAGGTTCCAGTTTTCCATGATACAGGAACGGGAAGTCTCTTTGTGCATCCTGAATGTGTGGGAGTGCACTGCTGTCCCCTTCGCTCAGCATGGGTAATAACTCAGGGCTCCTCAGCCCTGCATATGGCTCTCTCCCCGGAGGTCCACGATCCACATCGGATTCATAATTACACCCGGGACCTTTCGGAAGGGACACCAATCCCGAGGAGTGTTTTAATGGCCTTGGAGTGGTGGCCGTGTGAAGTGTCAAGCACCCATAGATCCTCCAAGACTGCCAACATCACCTTCTCTCCCTGCCTTCTTTTCCTCAAGGTGCTCTCCCAATGCATATTCATTCACAGCAGGGAATTATTCCCTTTGTCTGCTCATGAATATGTTACTCCAGGTGCGCGTGAATGGAATGGCAATTGGTGGGATGAGAGGAGCTGTTGTGTTGTCCTACTGAGATTGGAGGAACTCGAAATACAAGAGAGGCTGTTAAAGTTCAGACACAATCAAATTTACATACGTCTGGTCCCTTAAACCGAACCCAGAGAGGCGTGTTTGGCATGAGGTGTTTTCCTTCCGCACGTTGTTAGTTTGCTCCTGTAGTTATCTCCCAGCGTGCGGTGCTGTTATGTATGGCAGAGGTGGATTTGAGTCGCATGGACACTAATGTAAATGTTTTTGTGCTCTAATTTTCAGAGTTGAGTGAAACTTGGTGTGCAGGTTTGACATGGTGAGACATGCTAATGATTCCAGTTTTATGCTCTGCTGTGACGTGAGCAAGGACGGGTCTTATCTCTGTACCTGACTGACCCAACATCCATCATTACAGACTTCCAGCGAGCAGTGGTGCCTCCATGAGTCATCCTGTTAGTGCAGCACCATCGGCAGACTATAACAACCAAACTGGAACAGTAGGTTCTTCAGCATGAACTGTGAGGACTTCCATCGTTGTGTTGGTTGTTGGGAAAAGAGAAGGCAACAGTGATGACACCTCGGAGAGTGTGTGGGGTGGTTTGCTGAAGAACGTCAATTTCATCTTATCACCTGTAGGTTGTAACACCTGCCCTGAAAATCCAACGTCCTACTGATCGTTAATAAGTGTTAATAAGGGCTCAAATGGGCTGCATAATTTAACTCACTACAGAGCGTACCACGCAAAACCCTCGCCAGGCAAAACCCTCACCATGTAAGCACCTAGTATATTTAACACGTTGTGAGCCCATTCCTCCCCCTCACACGTTACCTCAATAAACAGCTGTATTCGTCTGAATGAAAGTCCATGATGGGCCACAAGCGAGACACAAAGGTCTCGAAAGTTCAAAAGCTCTCCCAGAAATGTCCATTGGATATTAAAACACGGCACCTCAACACCGTTTTAAAAGGCAGCAAGAGTCGGTAAAACCAGGAAATGAGTCTCGGCGGTCCCCACTCTAAAACCCAGCAGCTCACCAGCCCCTCGGCCTGTGTGGTAGTGAGGTCCAACTTTTTCTCTCACATTGCATAGCTCCGTCTGAGACCTGACTGTCCAGGTGCTCGGTAGAGCTGTCCAACAGTGGGGACCGCACGTGGACACCCAAAGGAAAAACAGTACAGCTCCAATTCAGGGAGAAGCTTAGCGTTGCAGCCACCATGTCAGCTCTTTCCCCCCTCTCTCTGCATTTCCTGCTTCCTTGTTTACGGCTGAATCCACCTTCTGATTGGTGGACAGTCCCAATGACGTAGCGAGTGGCGACCCACAGGGACAGTTCATAGTAAAAGCTTAACCGTTTGTGTTAACAAGGCTCTTATTGGTTAACTTTGCCCCCAAAAACAGTTTCTATACAAAAACAAACATCTGGAATAACAGCACAAACGGCTGCAGCGATTTACTGCTACTGTGCAGCGCCCCCTGTTGAAGACATGTCCTTTGACGTTCCTGGTCTTTAGTAAACGCTGGTGCAAATGCAGGCTGGTTCCCTGAAAAGCATCCACGTTCTTAAAAGAAAGGATCGAAGGTCCGGGGTTCCTCTTGGTCGAAAGGGGCTAATGCCTTGCCCCAATCCAGGCATGCAGTTAGCAACAGGCTAATTGGCTAGGTGTATAAGCATCTATGGCTTGTTAGCTGCATTAGCCTCGTAGCTGCGGTGCTGAAAGTGAAGAAGTTTGAGGATGGAGATGAGGGAGGAAGCTGTAGACGGAGACAGACAGAGAGCTCTGTACTTTAGTATTTTTAGGAGCGTCTGAAGTCGGAGCTTTGCTCTTCCCGTTCACGGCTGTATTGTGGCGACTGGATGAGTCTTTAGAGATGGCACGCTTACTGCAGACATCACACGAAGACTCCACACACCAAAATAGAGCCCGTAGAAGGCAAAGCAGCGCAGGGTAGCACTGACGGAACAAAGAGTCGACACCATCGCAGGGAGGATTCAACAGAACGGCATCCAGCTCCAGTGATTTCCTTGAGTTTCACATGAAGGAAGTTATGAGAAAAGTTAGGAATGCTGAAAACGAGCCCCGGCCTTGATCCTTAACCTTCCCAAACTTTTCCTACGGAATGGACCTCACGATGTGAGGGTGTCTGAACACTGATGAAACAACAACCAGAACCAACAAACAACTACCCAGCAACACCTGAGCAACCACCTGAAATACCATAGCAACTGCTTAGCAACACCGTATCAACCACCTAGACTGCAACTGCCTAGTAACACTTTAGCAACCACATTGGATACCTTAGGAACTGCCTAGCAACCACTTGGAAAGACCTTTGTAACCACTTGGGATGCCATAGCAAACAACCACTTGGCATACCATGGCAACTGCCTAGTAACACCTTAGCAACCATCTGGGATACCATAGCAAACACCTAGCAACAACATAATAGCCACTAGGGTAGCAAACAACTAGAAACACCATGGCAACCACTTTCCAATACCATAGCACACACCTGGGATACCATAGCAACTTCTTAGCAACATCATGGATACACCTGCCTAGCAACAACATCTCGCAACCATGTTCAATACCCTAGTAACTGCCTAACGACCACTTGGCATTCCATATTAACCGCCACCTGGGATACCTTTGCAATGCCTAGCAACAAGCCTGTCTGAGATCTGAGATCCTCTATAGGCATCACCAGTTTTTTGCCCGCTGATGGCTAACCGAACCGGACCGGACCGTAATCACACACCAGGACGACGTACCACGACTAACACAAACAGAGAAAGCTCAGCAGGAGGCGGCGTACAGACGTTCCCTCAGCGTGATGGAGAAAGGGCCACGCGTGTCATTATTCATTCGGGATATTAAAGTGTTCAGAACAAAGTCATCCCTCTTTCTTCCCACATCAAACACTCGCCTTAAAGTTCCCCTGATTAAGCTCCTCAAAGGTGGAGCCGCACAACCCCACCACCACCCGCCGCCTGGTTCCTCTGTCTGTCTGCAGGTGCGGTAAGAACAGAGTGGCTGGAGTCTTCCTGTCCTCGTTTCTGGCATTAATCAGTCTAATTGGTGGGCTAATTATGGACAGGGTTAATGTGAGGCACTAAATGAAAGGCTCCCAGGCTAAGCTAATCAGTGTTAGATTAGCACACCAGGCTGCTAAAGGCTGAATCAGGACTACACTGGATGTCTGGTGTTTGTCTGAGATGTTTTGCTTCACTTTTATTGAGAGAGAGTTTCCTGTTGGCTACCTGGTGTGCACACACTGTGGCCACTTTATTGGAAACACATAGCTCTTCTATGTAGACTTGTTAACTTAACTGCTCACTGATGAGGCTTTAAATTCGAATGTTGCTAACCACGTGATTATGACACTAACAAAATGGAACGTATACTGACTTTCTGGGGTTCAGACGTAGCAGTGTCATCCAGGGCTTGCTGGAACCAGCACGCTGCACTCGGCTTCGGCTCCCAGACTGTTATTGGAGTTTGGTGTACAGCATTCCCTTCCTGTTGTAATGAATTCCCTCCTTGCTTTGAAACAGTCCCTTGTTGCTATAAAGCATTCCCATCCTGTGTAAAGTATTCCCTTTCCCATTGTAAAGCATTCCCATCCTGTGTAAAGTATTCCCTTTCCCATTGTAAAGCATTCCCATCCTGTGTAAAGTAGTCTCTTTCGCATTGTAAAGCATTCCCATCCTGTGTAAAGTATTCCTTTTCGCATTGTAAAGCATTCCAATCCTGTGTAAAGTATTCCTTTTTGCATTGTAAAGCATTCCCATCCGGTGTAAAGTATTCCCTTTCCCATTGTAAAGCATTCCCATCCTGTGTAAAGTATTCCCTTTCCCATTGTAAAGCATTCCCATCCTGTGTAAAGCATTCCCTTTCCCATTGTAAAGCATTCCCATCCTGTGTAAAGTAGTCTCATTCGCATTGTAAAGCCTTCCCATCCTGTGTAAAGTATTCCTTTTCGCATTGTAAAGCATTCCCATCCTGTGAAGTATTCCCTTTCACATTGTAAAGCATTCCCATCCTGTGTAAAGTATTCCCTTTCACATTGTAAAGCATTCCCATCCTTTTGTAAAGTATTTCCTTTCCCATTGTAAAGCATTCCCATCCTGTGTAAAGTATTCCCTTTCCCATTGTAAAGCATTCCCATCCTGTGTAAAGTATTCCCTTTCCCATTGTAAAGCATTACCATCCTGTGTAAAGTATTCCTTTTCCTTTTGTAAAGCATTCCCATCCTGTGTAAAGTAGTCTCTTTCGCATTGTAAGGCATTCCCATCCTGTGTAAAGTATTCCCTTTCGCATTGTAAAGCATTCCCATCCTGTGTAAAGTAGTCTCTTTCCCATTGTAAAGCATTCCCATCCTGTGTAAAGTATTCTCTTTCACATTGTAAAGCATTCCCATCCTGTGTAAAGTATTCCCTTTCCCATTGTAAAGCATTACCATCCTTTGTAAAGTATTCCTTTTCCCATTGTAAGGCATTCCCATCCTGTGTAAAGTATTCCTTTTCGCATTGTAAAGCATTCCCATCCTGTGTAAAGTAGTCTCTTTCACATAGTAAGGCATTCCCATTCTGTGTAAAGTATTCCCTTTTGCATTGTAAAGCATTCCCATCCTCTGTAAAGTATTCCCTTTCCCATTGTAAAGCATTCCCATCCTGTGCAAAGTATTCCCTTTCCCATTGTAAAGCATTCCCATCCTGTGTAAAGTATTCCCTTTCCCATTATAAAGCATTACCATCCTGTGTAAAGTATTCCCTTTTGCATTGTAAATTATTCCCATCCTTTTTAAGCATTTCCTTGTTGTTGTAAAGTATTCCCATGGTGTTGTCAAGCATTCCCCTCTTGCAAAGCATTCCCTTTCTCTTGTTGTAAAGTGTTCCCATTTATTCCCATTGTTTAAGCTTTTAGAAATGAATTTGGAAAGTGTGTTAAGGAAAAATTAAGAGCAGTAACACTGTTGAACACGGCTATCAGTGGTGGGATTAAACCCTGCGTTCCTGTGTAATGATGAACACTGTCCTGACGCAGAGCCGAAAGCAACGCCAAGTTTATTGGAAGGCTCTGCAGGGGGCACACGGAACACAAGGGGCAAACCCCAACACACAAGCCGAGCTCAAAACCAACCAGCCGCCAAAGTAAAGGGGGAGACGCAGGAGACACCAACATACAAAACAGATCATAAACCGAGTGACCCAACGAGAGAGAGGACGCTCAGTACTACAGCTGCTGATTGGTTTCTGGCACACACCGGCCCTCAGCTCAAAGCCAGAGCTTGATATCTAGAACATTCTTGCTATAGCGGTTCCCTTCTACTAGACCCGCACTCTTACATAGCGTGCTGATGTGCGGTTTGGGATTTGGGATCCAATCAAATGGTCAGTGACTGTCACCTGAGTGACTAGGATGCACATACACGTAAAGAAGACGGCTCGGACGGTTTTCCCATGTCTGTTTTACTTCCCGGGTCGGAATGTTCTGGAAACAGAGCTGTTCGGATCTGTAGCTGTTGTAAATGGGCCGGTTGATGCACGGAGACTTTACACCGCTCCCTGCGCCGTAGGCTGCATAACAGGCACCAGACAGCACACTCTGCATGTATGTCGCAGCCCAGCGCGAGATTCCTTAAGGGCTGGGGAATTCAGCTGCTGTTACGGGAAAATAAATAAACAAGTAAATAAATAAATAAATAAAACGACAACAGCTGAAGAGCGAGGATGTAAAAAGCTTCGGTGTAAAGCCGCTAATGTGGAATGCATGTCTGTTCGGGAGTGAGTGCTAAGTGTTCATGCTCGTGTTATCTGAGCGGAGGGTGCAGCACGGCGGGTTCAGCGTCCTCCCGGTCCACAGAACCCCAACACACAGATTTGTGTTAGTAGCACTCTGTGTATATACCATCCTGCTGAGTTTTGGTATTAACGGTCATGCTGTAATGCATTGGGTTTTTATTACATGCTTATTAATGTGTACTTACATAGTTATTACATAGTAATAATATTAAATTGCTATAAACCTAAAACACACATGTGGCTTTAATTGAAAATGTAGAATCTTTGAAAATAAAGAGATTGTTTAAAAAAAAAAAGAAAATGTAGGATCTGCACTTCCCACACATTTTCTCAGCTTCCAAACTCAAATAAAGGTGTTTTAGTGTGTATAGGAAGCGAAGATTACTAAATATGATTGATGTAAGTAAATAAAAGATTATTTGATACATTATTTTTATTTGTTTTTATTTACTAATTCTATTTGAATTAATTAAATATTATTTTTTTCTAATAAGGATAGTAAAACATCAAAGGTAACACAAATGTGGAACATTAAAATAAAATATTAAAAAATGTATTACCATTTATTATTATTGTTATTACCATTTAAATTTTATATACACTGACACGCCACAGGTCATGTGTTGTCAGTCTGTAAACTGATGATGAAGTGGTGTTGCCTCCTCAGGGGACGGCTTAGGAACGCCCACACCTGTATAAGATATGAGGTTGAACACTCAGCCAGCATGCTCATGGCAAGGAGACGGAAATTATCCGGGTTTAAGGAATATCGAGGCATGATCGTGGGGGCACAGATGCATGGGACATTCCATTTCTTAAGTTGTGTGGGCATTTCAATCAATCAATCAATCATTTAACATTCCTCAATCCATAGGGTGACGTGTGTAGCAGGGATATGTCAAAGAAGATTTACCCCTCCGAAGTGGGCCGCGCAATGACCGCCCACAGGTGCCTGATGATTCTCACCGGCGGGGTTTAGCTAGAACTGACCGTGTGACAGACGAGTGACTCGGAAGCAGAAGACCCACCAGAGTGCCCCGTCACGCCTCACCTGGGCTTGTGAGGTTGCTAACTGGTCTGATGAGTCATGGTACCAGTTGCTCCAGGCTGATGGTAGAGTTTGTGGGGTGATCACATTTCTCCCTCTGTCTGGCACGTAGCAGTTAGCGTAGCTGGTTTAGATGTAGAGGTGCATTGTGTCCCAGTAATAAAGGTCTTCACTGAGTTTGAGAGGAGTGAAGTGCCGTGAGAGGAGTGGAGTGAAGTGTTTTTAGAGGAGAGAGCTGTTGTGGAGAGGAGTAAAGCTTTGTGAGAGAAGAGTAGAGGGTTGGGAGAGGAGCAAAGCAGTGAGAGAGTGTTAGTGGAGAAACATTGGAGTGGAGCTTTGGGAGGGAGTGCTGTGTTTAGAGAGGAGCAAAGTGTTGGGAGAGTAGAGGGTTGGGAGAGGAGCAAAGCAGTGAGAGAGTGTTGGGAGAGAACCTAGAGTGTTGGGAAGGTAGATTAGAGAAAGTTGTAGTGAGGCACTTGTGCTGTGTTTGGAGAGGATCAGAAGCAGAGTGTTGGGAAAACATTAGGAGTGGAGTGAGAGGGAAAGCAGTGAGAGAGGAGTCGTGTGTTGGGAGAGGAGTGGAATAGAGTGTTGGGGAGGTAGCGCAGCATTAGAAGAGAAGTTGTAGTGAGGCACTGGGAGAGAAGTGCTGTGTTTGGAGAGGATCAATAGCTTTGAGAGAGGAGTGTTGTGTTGTGAAACATTAGGACCGGAGTGTTGTGTTGGGAGAGGAATGGGCGTTGGTATTGGGAGCAGAGTGAATCGTTAGGAGAGGGGTGTTGGGGGTGGAGTGAATCGTTAGGAGAGGGGTGTTGGGAGCAGAGTGAATCGTTAGGAGAGGGGTGTTGGGGGTGGAGTGAATCGTTAGGAGAGGGGTGTTGGGAGTGGAGTGAATCGTTAGGAGAGGATCAGGGTGTTGGGAGCAGAGTGACGGTTAGGGAGGACGTTGTGTTGGGAGGGAGTGGAGTGGTTGTTCGTTGTTGTGTTGGGAGAGGATCAGGGTGTTGGAGTGTTGGGAGAGGATCAGGGTTGTGTTGGGAGAGGATCAGGGGTGTGGGAGGAGGAGTGTGGTTTGGGAGAGGATCAGGATGTTGGGAGAGGAGTGTTGGGAGAGGAGGTGTTGGAGAGGATCGTGTAGGAGAGGGTGTTGGTTGGGAGCAGAGTGTTGGGAGTGGAGTGAATCGTTAGGAGAGGATCAGGATGTTGGGAGTGGAGTAAGAGGGGAGGACGGGTGTTGGGAGATGAGAGTTGGGAGAGGAGTAGAGGATGGTTTGGGAGAGGAGGGTTGTTGGGAGAGGATCAGGGTGTTGGGAGTGGAGTGAATCGTTGGGAGAGGATCAGGTTGTTGGTAGTGGAGTGTTGTGTTGGGAGAGGAGTGTTGTGTTGGGAGAGGATCAGGGTGTTGGGAGAGGAGTGTTGTGTTGGGAGAGGATCAGGGTGTTGGGAGAGGAGTGTTGTGTTGGGAGAGGATCAGGGTGTTGGGAGAGGAGTGTTGTGTTGGGAGAGGAGTGTTGTGTTGGGAGAGGATCAGGGTGTTGGGAGAGGATCAGGGTGTTGGGAGAGGATCAGGGTGTTGGGAGAGGAGTGTTGGGAGAGGAGTGTTGTGTTGGGAGAGGATCAGGGTGTTGGGAGAGGATCAGGGTGTTGGGAGAGGATCAGGGTGTTGGGAGAGGAGTGTTGTGTTGGGAGAGGATCAGGGTGTTGGGAGAGGATCAGGGTGTTGGGAGAGGAGTGTTGTGTTGGGAGAGGAGTGTTGTGTTGGGAGAGGATCAGGGTGTTGGGAGAGGATCAGGGTGTTGGGAGAGGAGTGTTGTGTTGGGAGAGGAGTGTTGTGTTGGGAGAGGATCAGGGTGTTGGGAGAGGAGTGTTGTGTTGGGAGAGGAGTGTTGTGTTGGGAGAGGATCAGGGTGTTGGGAGAGGATCAGGGTGTTGGGAGAGGATCAGGGTGTTGGGAGAGGATCAGGGTGTTGGGAGAGGAGTGTTGTGTTGGGAGAGGATCAGGGTGTTGGGAGAGGATCAGGGTGTTGGGAGAGGAGTGTTGTGTTGGGAGAGGATCAGGGTGTTGGGAGAGGATCAGGGTGTTGGGAGAGGAGTGTTGTGTTGGGAGAGGATCAGGGTGTTGGGAGAGGAGTGTTGTGTTGGGAGAGGATCAGGGTGTTGGGAGAGGAGTGTTGTGTTGGGAGAGGAGTGTTGTGTTGGGAGAGGATCAGGGTGTTGGGAGAGGAGTGTTGTGTTGGGAGAGGATCAGGGTGTTGGGAGAGGAGTGTTGTGTTGGGAGAGGATCAGGGTGTTGGGAGTGGAGTGTTGTGTTGGGAGAGGAGTGTTGTGTTGGGAGAGGATGTGTGGGAGTTGAGAGGATCAGGTTGTGTTGGGAGAGGAGTGGTGTGTGTTGGGGAGAGGGTGTCAGGGAGTGTTGGGGAGAGGAGTGTTGTGTTGGGAGAGGGAGAGGAGTGTTGTGTTGGGAGAGGAGTGTTGTGTTGGGAGAGGATCAGGGTGTTGGGAGTGGAGTGTTGTGTTGGGAGAGGATCAGGGTGTTGGGAGTGGAGTGTTGTGTTGGGAGAGGATCAGTGTGTTGGGAGAGGATCAGGGTGTTGGGAGAGGTAGGCAGTCGGAGATAAGTAGCTCCTGGAAGTTTGCACAAAGGGCCGGATCTGAGTGTTAATCCCAGCTTTGTCTCGTTCCTGCTGCCGGTGGCTCGGTGATATTCCCTTATTCACATTTACCTGAAGGAAAGCCTCCGCTCACTCGTGACTTCCCGAGACTGCAGATAATTGGAGGAAAAGACGGGAAAAATCCATTTACTCCGACCGAATCCTCCATCAGTGCTGATGATGCACGGTAGAGAGAGGCTCCCAGCGGCTCGGAGAGGCTGGAAAGGCTGGAAATGAGATTCCTTCTCCTCAAAACAACAAAAGTCCGGCTAGGCAGTGGTGTGGTTAGCGCGCGCTGCTCTGGCGCCCGTGTTACAGGCGGAGGGAGAGATGGGTGGGGGTGCTGAAAGCATTATAGTGGCTTAAGATGGATGAAACAGGAGAATGGATGTGATTTCCTCTCCGTCTCCCGCGCTCTGGAACACGGACTCACTCGCACATCGCGGTTACCCAGCGTATTTGAGAAATTCCATCTCTTCATCTTCTGCTCCGTCTCTTTCCGGCTCCATCACGGTGATCATTCAGCATGGCCACGTCCTTCGCTGCTGTAAAAAATTGGCCCGCCACAGGTTCACGGTTTAACCCGAATGTGCTCACAGGTTCACGTTAAGCAGGATCACTGTAGGCACAAAAGAGGATCGGGTAAAGGAGTGCTTGTACTGGAGACCGAATGGTAAACTCCCTCACTGCTGATATCAATGCCGGTAGTTGATAGAGAGAGGCTCAGTGGTGGGAGAGGATGGTCTTCAGAGCTCGCTGGAGAAAGTACGCTGGAAATTGCACCATGGTATAAACTGCAAAGGTCTAGTTACGCATTTTTGCCATTCACTGGTTAGCTAAGAACGTCTCCTGCCGACTCGACTTCAGCTGAAGCCAATGGGGAGAAATGATCCAAGAAACAGTGAACGATCCCATCATTGATATGAGCACAAAATAGGCTCAAACTGTAGCAACAAAAAGTGAGTGACTCCAGCTACTGCCCATCCTGTGCTCTCTGGAAGTGGGAGCTACTCGCCCATCCTGTGCTCTATGAGGCGAGGAGCTATGGGGGGGGTGATGCATAACTGTGCTCTCTGATGCGGAGGATGTCTACTGCCCATCTGGAAAACACGTCTCTCTGACCATGCGGAGCTTACTGCCCATCCTGTGCTCTCTGATGAGGAGCTGTGATCATTCAGCATGGCCACGTCCTTCTCTTCCATCGGCCACGGAAATCAGCAGGCCCCTCACAAACTGCAGCGCCAGCTCCTCTCTCGGTTTACCGCGCTGTAAACTTGGCTCACAGGTTCACGTTAATGCCAGCACTTCACTGCAGGCCACGTTTGTAAAGACTCAGGAGGTAAAAATAACCCTGACTGTGATCTCTGGAAATGGTTCTTCAGGGCTGCCCATCCTGTGCACATGGTCATGAACTGCGGAGCTACTGCCATTTGCCTATCTTGTGCTATACTCTGATGAAGAGACTCGCTACTGCCATGGACCTGATCCAGAACATCTGATGCGGAGCACAAACTAGTCAAAACTGTCAGCAAACTGATGAGGAGCTACTGCCCATCCTGTGCTCTCTGATGCGGAGCTACTGCCCATCCTGTGCTCTCTGATGCGGAGCTACTGCCCATCCTGTGCTCTCTGATGCGGAGCTACTGCCCATCCTGTGCTCTCTGATGCGGAGCTACTGCCCATCCTGTGCTCTCTGATGCGGAGCTACTGGCCATCCTGTGCGCTCTGATGAGGAGCTACTGCCCATCCTGTGCTCTCTGATTCGGAGCTACTGCCCATCCTGTGCTCTCTGATTCAGAGCTACTGCCCATCCTGTGCTCTCTGATTCAGAGCAACTGCCCATCCTGTGCGCTCTGATTCGGAGCTACTGCCCATCCTGTGCTCTCTGATTCAGAGCAACTGCCCATCCTGTGCGCTCTGATTCGGAGCTACTGCCCATCCTGTGCGCTCTGATGTGGAGCTACTGCCCATCCTGTGCTCTCTGATTCAGAACAACTGCCCATCCTGTGCTCTCTGATTCAGAGCAACTGCCCATCCTGTGCTATTTGATGAGGAGCTACTGCCCATCCTGTGGGCTCTGATGAGGAGCTACTGCCCATCCTGTGCGCTCTGATGAGGAGCTACTGCCCATCCTGTGCGCTCTGCTGAGGAGCTACTGCCCATCCTGTGTGGTCTGATGCTGCTGCATCATCTAACTTGACTGTTTGCCACTGCCTACCTTCTTTGCTGACCAGTTTACCATGGATCTTCATGTCCTCAAATTTTTGGAAGCTTCAACTGTGTCCCGCAAGGAAATGTGAGTCAACTGTTTGAAATTGCCTGAAATTCTGCGTTTACGGCGGTTTGTTGATGAACAGTTTGTAGTCACATATCACATGTCCAGAAGCCCTGGTGTCACTCCACCTCCACCCCTACCGCACCATCTGAAAGGACTGTGTGAGGATGTTCAAGCTGCATGGGATGGATTATCAAAGGATACCAACAGGAGCCTCTAAAACTCCAGATTCCACAGCTTTCCCTAAACCTGAGCCGTACCCCCACCCTGGTCCTGCTGATTAGAGAGTTGAGGCAGTTTGATCGTTTTGTAGACACGTCATGATGAAGTCGTTGCTCTGGTAGAGGTTATTTTCAGCTCTGTGGTTCAGACCTTCACCCGTCACGTTCTCCGCTCTTTCTCTTTGGTATAAATGATGCAGGGCATGGAGGTCAGTGCGGAGCCGCTGCGGTCAGGGCTCATGTGTGCAGGGTAATAAATATTATGAATATGGTGCTGGTTCTCCGCGGCTGGAGAGACGTGACTGCTGATCTGTACTGAGGCTTCACCTCATTCAGACAGCAGGGCTTCCAGTGGAGGTCCACTGACCTTGTCCAGGACCGGCTGTAGCAGCACTGGTAACCTCTTACCCTGCAGGCTTGCTAGTGATTGGGCAATACACAACACTACTCTGCTGCTTCTTCTGCTACACCTGTCACTTCATCTTCTACTTCTGCTTCACCTGTCACTTCATCTTCTGCTTCTGCTTTACCTGTCACTTCATCATCTACTTCTGCTTTACCTGTCACTACACCTGTCACTTCATCTTCTACCTCTGCTTCACCTGTCACTTCATCTTCTGCTTCTGCTTCACCTGTCACTTCATCATCTACTGCCCGCTTCACCTGTCACTTCATCCTGTCTACTTCTGCCTCTACCTCTGCTCACTTCACTACACCTGTCACTGTCACTTCATCTTCTACTTCTGCTACCTGTCACTTCATCTTCTACCTCTGCTTCACCTGTCACTTCATCTTCTACCTCTGCTTCACCTGTCACTCATCGCTCTACCATCTGGCTTCACCTGTCACTGCCACACTTCTACATCTGCTTCAGCATGTCACTGTCATCTTCTACCTGCTGCTTCACCTGTCACTTCATTTCTACCTGTGTCACCAATCTCTTCTATCTCTACACTGTCACTACACCTGTCACTTCATCTTCTACCTCTGCTTCACCTGTCACTTCATCTTCTACCTCTGCTTCACCTGTCACTGCACCTGTCACTTTATCTTCTACTTCACCTGTCACTTCATCTTCTGCTTCACCTGTCACTTCACCCGTCACCTAATCTTCTACCTCTGCTTCACCTGTCACTTCACCTGTCACTTCATCTTCTACCTCTGCTTCACCTGTCACTACACCTGTCTCTTCATCTTCTACTTCACCTGTCACTTCACCCGTCACCTCATCTTCTACCTCTGCTTCACCTGTCACTACACCTGTCACTTCATCTTCTACCTCTGCTTCACCTGCATCTTACACCTATCACCCCTTTTTATTTTTAAACTTACCTGGTCACTCATCTTTTGCCTCTGCTGCACCTGTCACCTGCACCTGTCACTTCTGCTTGCCTCTGACACTTCACCATTCTACTTCTGCTTTACTCTGTCACCTTATCTTCTACCTCTGCTTCACCTGTCAACTAATATTCCTACTTCTGCTTCATCTTCTACTTCACCTGTCACTTCATCTGCTTCACCTGTCACTTCATCTTCTACCTCTGCTTCACCCGTCACTTCACCCGTCACTTCATCTTCTACCTCTGCTTCACCGTCATCTACTACCGTCTGCTTCACTTTACTCACGGTCACCTTCACATTTCTACCTTATGCTTCACATGTCACTTCACCGGTCACGTCATCTTCTACCTCTGCCTCACCGGTCCACTCACCTGTCACTTCATCTTCTACCTCTGCTTCACCTGTCACTACACCTGTCACTTCATCTTCTACCTCTGCTTCACCTGTCACTACACCTGTCACTTCATCTTCTACCTCTGCTTCACCTGTCACTACACCTGTCACTTCATCTTCTACCTCTGAAACACCTGTCACTTCATCTTCTACTTCACCTGTCACTTCACCCGTACACATCTATTTCTGACTCTGCCGCACCTGTCACATCATCCTTCATACCTTGCTTCACTGTCACTTCAATCTTTCTGCTTCTACCTGTCACTCACCCGTCACATCATCTTCTACCTCTGCGCTCCCTGTCACTCATCTTCTACTTCTTCTTTCTTATCTTCTTTTCTTTTTCCCCTGCTCCTCTTCTTTCTTGTTCTTCTTTCCACTCTCTCTCTCTATCTACCTTCTCTCATCTACCCCCCTCTTTTTGTATCAGACAGACCCTTTTCAACACCCTTTTCAGTCTCGAGCTCCTTTCACAATTCAGTGTTGGTTGACTCTGCACTCCCTCTCCCTTTCCTTTCTCTCTCTTTTTCCATCCATCTCTCCTCCTTTCCCCCTCCCCCTTCTCCCTTTCCCTTTCTTTTTCCTTCTCTCCCTCCTTCTCTTTCTCCTTTTTCTTCCCTCCTCTCCTTCCCCCTTCCTCCCTTTCTTTCTCTTATCCTTTTCCCTCTCCTCCTCTTCTCTTTTTCCTACCTCCCCCTTCCTTCCTCTTCCCTCCTTCCTCTCTTTCCCTCTCCTTTTCCCTCCTCTCCTTTCTTCCCCCTTTCTTTCCCTCTTCCTTTCCCTCCCCTCTCTTCCTCCCCTTCTATTTCCCCCCCCCCCCCTCCCTTTTTTCTCTTCTTTCTTTCCCTCTTCTTTCTTTTCTTCCTCTTTCCCCTCCCCCCCCCTCCTCCTTCCCTTTCCCCTTTTCCCCTCCCCTTTTTTTTTTCTCCACCCCTCCCCCCTCCCTTTTCCCCTTCCCCTCCCCCTCTCCCTCCCCCCTTTTCCTTTTCCCCCCATTTTTCCCTCCCCCCCTCCCATCCTCTCCCTTCTTTCCCTCCTCCCTTCCCCCCACCTCCTCTCTTCCCTCCCCCTTTCCTTCCCCCCTTCCTCTCCCCCCCCTTTTCCCTCCCCCCTTCCTTTCCCCCCCCCTCCTCCCTCCTTTTTCCCTCTTCCTTTTCCCTCCCCCCTTCCTCTTCCCCTCCCCCCTCCCCCCCCCTCCTCCCTTTCCCCTTCCCCCTCCTTCCCCTCCTTCCCCCTCCCCCCTCCCCCTCTTCCCCCCTCCTCTCCCTTCCTTTCCCTCTTCCTTTCTCTCCCCTTTCCTCCTCCTTCCCCTCCACTCTCTCCTCCTCCCCCCCCCCCCCCCCCCCCTCCCCCCCTTCCCCCCTTTCCCTCTTTCCCCCTCCCCCAGCTTTTCCCCCCCCCCCCCCCTTTCTCCCCCCCCCCCCCCCCCCCCCCCCCTCCCCCCCCCCCCCTCCCCCCCTTTCTTTACTCCCCCTCCCCCCCCTTCCCTCCCTCCCTCCCTCCCCCCTTCCTCCCCCCCCCCTCTTCCCTCCCTTCCTTCCCTCCTTCCCCCCCCTTCCCCCCCTCTCCCCCTTCCCTTTTTCCCCCCCCCCCCCTCCTTTTTTCTCTTTTCCCCCCCCCTCTCCCCTCTTTCCTTCCCCTCCCCCCCCACTCCCCTCCCCTCTCTTCTCCCCCCTTTCTCCTTTTCCTCCCCCCCCTCCCCCCCCCCCCCCCCCCCCTTCCCCCCCTCCTCTTCCCTTTCTTCCCTTCTCCCTTTCTTCCCCTTACCTCCTTCCCCTTCCCTCCCCTCCCTCTCCTCCCCTCCCCCCCCCCCCCTCCCTCCTCCCCCTTTCCTTCTCTCCCCCCTTTCCCTTTCCCCCCTCCCCTCTCCCCCTCCCCCTCCTCCCCTCCCCTTCCTCCCCCTTCTCCCCCCCCCCCCCCCCTCCCCTTTCCCCCCCTCCCTCTTCCCTCCCCCCTCTCCCTTTTTTCCCTCCTCTCTCCCTTTCCTCCCCCCTCTCCCCCCCCCTTCTCCCCCTTTCCCCCCTCTTCCCTTTCCTCCCCTCTTTTTCCTCCCCCCCCCCCCCCCCCTCCCCCCCCTTCCCTCCCCTTCTCCCCCTTTCCCCCCCTCCCCCCCCCTTCCCCCCCCTCCCCCTTCCCCCCCCCCCCCTCCCCTTCTCCCCCCCCCCCTCCTACCCCCCCCCCCCCTCCCCCTCCCTCCCCCCCCCCCCCCCCCCCTTCCCCTCCCTCCCCCTTCCCCTTTTCCCCTTCCCTCCCCCTCCCCCCCCCCCCCCCCCTCCCTTCCCTTCCCCCCCCCCCCCCCCTCCCCCCCTCCCCCTTTCCCCTCCTCCTCTTCCCTCCCTTCCTTCCCCTCCCTCCTCTCTTCTTTTCTCTCCCTCCCCTTCTTCCTCCCCCTCCTCCCCCCCTCCCCCCCTCCCCTCCTTTCCCCTCCCTTCCCCCCCCCTCCCCTCCTTTTCTTTCCCCCCCTCCCCCTCCCCCCTTTCCTCCCCCTTCCTTTTCCCTCCCTCCTCCCTCCTCTCCCCCCCCCTTCCCCCCCCTCCCCCCCCTCCCCCCTTCCCCCCCTCCCCCCTCTTCTTCCCCCCCTCCCCCCTTCCCCTCTCCCTCCTTCTCCTCCCCTTTCCCCTTCCCTTCCCTCCCTTTTCTCCCTTCCCTTCCCTCCCCCTTCCCCCCTCCCTCTTCCCTCCTTTCCCCCCTCTCTTCCCCCCCCCCCCCCTCTTCCCCCCCCCCCCCCCTTTTTTTTTTTCCCCCCCCCCTCCCTTCCCCCTCCCCCCCCCCCCCCTCCCCCTCCTTTTTTTCTCTCTTCTTTTCCCCCTCCTCCCCCTCCTTCCCCCCCTTCCCCTCCCCCCCTCTCCCCTTCCCTCCCCCCCCCCCCTTCCCCCCCCCCCCCCCCTCCTTTCCCCCTTTTCTTCCCCCCCTTCCCCCCCTCCCCCCTTCCCTCCCCCCCCTCCCCTTCCCCCCCCCCCCCCCCCCCCCCTTCTCCCTCTCCCCCCCTTCCCCCTCCCCCTTCCCCCCTCTCCCTCCCCCCCCCCTCCCCCCCCTCCCCCCCCCCCTTCCCCCCCCCCCCCCCCCCTTCCCCCTCCCCCCTTCCCCCTCCCCCCTTTCCCCCTCCCCCCCCCCCCCCCCCCCCCCCCCCCCCCCCCTCCCCCCCCCCCTCCCCCCCCACCCCCCTTCCCTCCCCCCCTCCCTCCCCCTCCCCCTTCTCCCCTCCCCCCCCCCCCCCCCTTCCCCCCCCCTTCCTCTTCCCCTTTTTCCTCCCTCCCCCCCCCCTCCCCCCCCCCCCTCCCCTTCCCCCCCTCCCCCCCCCCCCTCTTCCCCCCTTCTTTATCCCTCCCCCCCCCCCCCCCCCCTCTCCCCCCCTCCTCCCTCCTCCCCCCTCCCTCCCCCCCCCCCTCCTACTCCCTTCCTCTTCTCCCCCCTCCTCTCCTCCTCCCCCCCCCCCTCCCCTCCCCTCCCCCTTTCCTCTTTTTCCCCCCTCCCTCCCCCCCCCCCCCCCCTCCTCCCCCCCCCCCTCCCCCTCTCCTTCCCCCTCCCCTTTCTCCTCCCCCCCCCCTCCCTCCTTCCCCCCCCCTCCTCTTTCCTCCTTCCCTTTCCCCCCTCCCCCCCCCCTCCCCCCTTTTTTCCCCCCCCTTCCCTCCCCCTCCTCCCTTTTCTCCCTTCCCCCTCTTCCCTTCTTTCTTTCCCTCTTCCCCTCCCCCTCCCCCCCTCCCCTTCTCCTCTCCCCCTCCCCCTTCCTTTTTCTTCTCCTCTCCCTCCCCCTCCCCCTTCTCCCTTCCTTCCCCCTCCCCCCCTCTCCTCCTTTCCCCACCCTTCCCTTTTCCCTTCTTCCCCTCCTCCTCCCCCCCTCCCCCCCCCTACTTTTCTTCTCCCCCCTGATCTCTTCTTTCTTTTTTTCCTTCCCCCCCTTCCGGCCCCCCCCCTCCCCCCCTCCTTCTCCCCCCTCCCGCTCCCTTCCCCCCCCCTCCCCCTTTCCCCTCCTCCCTCCCCCCCCCTTTTCCCCTCCCCTCCTCCTCCCCTTTTCTTCTCTCCCCCCTCCTTCCTCCCCCCCCCCCCCCTTCTCCCTCTCCTCACCTTCTCACCTCCCCTCCCCTTCCCCCTCCCCTCTCCCCTCTCCCCCCTTTCCCCCTTTTCTCCCCCTCCTTTTTCCCCCCCCTCCCCCCCCCCCTTCCTCCCCCCCTTTCCCTTCCATCCCCCTCCCCTCCCCTCTCTTTCCCCCTCCCTTCCCCCCTTTTTTCCCTCTCCCTCCCCCTCCTCCTCTTCCCCCCTTTTCTCCCCCCTCTTTCCTCCCCCTTTTCCTCTTCCCCTTTCTTCTCCCCCTCCCTTCTCCCCTCCAAACATCCTCCTCTTCCCCCCTCCTCCCCCTCCACCCCTCCCCCTTCTCTTCCCCCCTTCTTCTTCTCCCCCCCCCCCCCCCCCTCCCCTCCCCTCCCTTCCCCCCCTCCCCTCTACTCCCCCCCTTTTCTCCCCATTCTCCCTCTTTTCTTTTCCTCCCTCCCTCTCCTTTCTCTCCCCCTCCCTCCTCTCCCTCTTTCCCCCTTTTCTCCCCTTCTTTTACCCTCCCCCCTCCCCTCCCTCCTTCCTTTCCCTCCTTCCTTTTCCAAAAAATCCCCTCTCTCCCCTCTCTTTTTTTCCACCCCTTCTTCCCCCCCCCCCCCCAACCCTCTCCCTCCCCCCTTCCTCCCTTCCTCCTCTTCTCCCCCCCCCCCCCCCCCCCCTTTCCTTTCCCCCCTTCTTCTCCCCCCCCCTTCTTCTACTTCCCCCCCCCCCTTCCCCCCCCCCCTCCCTTCCCCTCCTCCCCTCTTTTCCGCCTTTCCCCCCTCCCCCCCTTTTTCCCCTTTCCCTCCCCCCTTTTTCCCCCCCCCCCCCCCCCCTCCTCCCCCTTTCCCCTTCTTTTCCCTCCTCCCCCTTCCTCCCCTCCCCCCCTTCCTCCCCTCTTCCCTTCCCCCCTCCCCCCCTCTTCTCCCCCACCTTCCCCCCTCTCCTTCCCTCCTCTCCCCTCCTCCCCTCCCCTCCCCCTTCCCCCCCTTCCCTTCCCCCTCCCCTCTTTTCTCCCCCCCCCTTTCCCCTCTCCTCCTTCCCTCTTCTCCTCTCCCTCTCCCCCCTTCTCTCTTCCCCCCTCTCTCCCCACCCCCCCCCCCCCCCCCCCCCCTCCTTCCCTTCTTCCCTTTTCCCCCCCTTCCCCCCCCCCCTTCTTCCCCTCCTCCCTTTCCCCCCCCCTCCCCCCCCCTCTCCCCCCCCTCCCATCCCCCTTCCCTCCCCTCCTCCCCCTTTCCCCCCCCCTTCTTATCCCCCCCCCCCTCCCCCCTCCTCCCTCCCCCTCTTTCCCCCCCCTCTCCCCCCCCTTCTCCCCCCCCCCCCCCCCTCCCTCCCTCCCTCTCCTTTCCCCCCCCCCCCCCCCCCCTTCTCCCCCTCCCTTCCCCCCCTCCCCCTTTCCCCCCCCCCCTCCTCCTTCCTCCTCTCCCCTCCCCCCCTTCCCCTTTTCCTTCCCCCCCCCCCCCCCTCCCCCCTTCCCCTTCTCCTCCCTTCCCCCCTCTCCTTCCCTTTCCCCCCTTCTCCCTTCTCCCCCCCCCCCCCCCCTTCTCAACCCTCTTCTTCCCCTTCCCCCCCCCCCCCCCTTTCCTTCCCCCCCCTTCCCCCTTTCCCCCTCTTCCCCCCTTTTCCCCCCCCCTCTTTTCCCCCCTCCCCCCCCCCCTCCTCCCCCCCCCCATTTCCCCCCCCCCTTCCCCCCCTTTCCCCCCCCCCCTCCCCCTCCTTCTCCCCCTCTCCCCCCCCCCCTCCCCTTCCCTCCTCTCCCCTCTCTCCTCCTTCCCCCCTCCCCCCCCTCCCCCCCCCCCCCCCCTCTCCCCTCTCTTCCCCCCTCCCTTCCCCTTTTTTCTCCTCCCCCCCCCCCTCCTTTCCCCCCTTCCCCCCTTCCCTTTCTTTCCCCTTTCCCTCTCTTCCACTCCCTCCCCCCCCTCCCCCCCCCCCCCCCCCTTCTCCCTCCTCCCTCCCTTCCCTCCCCCCCCCCCCCCTTCACCCTTCTCCCCTTCTCCTTTTTCCCTCTTCTATCCCACTTCCTTCTCCCTTCCCTCCCTCTTTCCTTCCCCCCTCTCCCTCCCCCCTCCCCCTTCTCCTTCCTTTCCTTCTCTCCCCTCCCCCTTCCCTTTCTTTCTTCCCCCCCCCTCCCCCCTCCTCCCCTCTTTCTCTCCTTCCTCCCCTCCCCCCCCCCTTTCCCCCCTCCCCCTCCCCCCTTCCCTCCTCCCTTCCTCCCTCCCCCCCCCCCCCCTCCCTTCCCCTCTCCCCTCCCCCCCCTCTCATCTCCTCCCCTCCTCTCTCTTCTCCCCCCCCTTTCCCCCCCCCCTCTCCCTCTCTTTTCTCCCCTTCTCTTCTTTCCCCTCCCCCTTCCCTTTCTCCCTTTCCTCCCCCCTCTTCCCCCGCCCTCCCCTCCTTTCTTCCCCCCCCCCCCCTTCCTCCCCCCACCCCCCCCCCCCTTCCTTTTTTTCCCCCCCCCCTCCCCCTCCCCCCTTTCCCCCCCCCCCCCCCTCCCCCCCTCTCCCCCCCTTTCCCCCCTCCCCCCCCCCCTTTTCCCCCCCTCCTCCCCCCCTCCTTCTCTCCCCCCCCCCCCCCTCCCCCCTCCCCCCCCCTCCCCTCTCCCCCCCCTCCCCCCCCCTCCCTCCCTCCCCCCCCCTCCCCCCCCCCCCCCATCTCCTCCTTTCTCCCCCCCTCCCCCCCCCCCCCCTCCTTCCCTCCTTCCTTTCCCCCCCTCCCCTCTCTCCCTCCCCCCCCCTTCCCCTCTTCCTCCCCCCTTTTCCCCCCCCCCCCCCCCTCCCCCCCCCCCCCCCTTGCCCCCCCCCCCTTCTTTCCTTCTCTCCCCCTCCTCCCTCTTTCTTCCCTTCCTCCCTTCCTCCCCCTCTCCCTCCTTCTTTTCCCCCCCCTTCCCCCGCTTCTCCCCTCTCCTTCCCCTCCTCCCTTTTTCTTTCTTCCCTCCCCCCCTCCCCCCTCCCCCCCCCTTCTTTCCCCCCCCCCCCCCCCCCCCTCCCCCCCCCCTTTTCTCCTCCCCCCTTTCCCCCTCTTCCCTCTCCCCTTCTTCCCCCCCCCCCCTTCCCTCCCCCCTCCCTCCCCCCCCTCTTCCCCTCCCTCCCCCTCCTTCCTCCACTTCTCCCCCTTTCCCCTTTCTCCCCCCCCCTTTTCCCCTCCCTTTCCCTTCCCCTCTCCCCCCCCCCCCCCCCCCCCCCTCCCCCCCCCCCCTTTTCCCCCTTCCCTTCCCTCCCCCCCCCCTCCCCCCCTCCCCCCCCCCTTTTTTCCCCTTCCCCCTTTTTTTCTTTTTTTTTCCCCCCCTCCCTTCCCTCTTCCTCTCTCTTTTCCCCCCCCCCCACCCCCTCCCCCCCTCCTTTCCCCCTCCCCCCTCCCCTCTTTTCCCCCTTTCCTCCCCACCCCCCCCCCCCTCTTCCCTCCTCCCTTCCCTTTTCCCTTCCCTCCCCCTCCCTTTTTCCCCCCCCCCCCTTTTCCTTTCCCTTTTCCTCTCCTTTCCCTTCCTTTCCCTCCCCTCTTTCCCTTCCCCCTTCCCCCCCTCTTTTCTCCATCCCTTTTTCCTTCCCCTTCTTTCCCCCCCCTCCTCCCTTTCCTCTTCCCCCCTCCCCTCTTTTTCCCCCTCCTTCCTCCCCCCTCCCCCCCCCCCCCTTTTTTCCCCTTTTTTCCCCCCCCTTTCATTCCTAGCCTCTCCCCCTTCCCCTTTCCCTCCCCTTTTCCCCCCCCCCCCTCCCTCCTCCTTCTGCTCTCTCTTTTCTTTTCTCCCTCCCCCCCCTCTTCCTTTCCCCCTCCCCCCCCATTCCCCTTCTCCCCCCCCTTCCCCTTTTCCCCCTCCCCCCCCCCTTCCCCCCCCCTCCCCCCCTTCCTACTCCCCCCCCCCCTCTCCTCCCCCTTCCCCCTTCCCCCCCCCCCCCTCCCCCCCTCCTCTCCCCTCCCCTCCTAATCTCCCCTTCCCCCCCCCTTTCCCCTTTTTCCCCCTCCCCCTCCCCCCCCTCTTTTTTCTTTCCCCCCCCCCCCCTTCCCCCTTTTCCCCCTTTCTTCCCCCCCCCCCCCTCCCTCCCCCCCCTGCCCCCCCCCCTCCCCCCCCCCTTTCCTTTCCCCTCCCCTTCGTCCCTTCTTCCCTCTCCCTCCTCCTTCCTTCCTCCCCCCCCTCCCCCTTTTCCCCCCCCCTTTCCCCCCACCCCCTCCCCCCCTCCCCCCCCCTCCCTTCCTTTTTCCCCCTCTCCCCTTCCCCCCCTCTTCCCCCTTCCCCCCCCCTCCCCTTCTCCCCCCCTTCTTTTCCCTCCTTTCTTTTTTCCTCTTCCTTTCCTTCCCTCCCCTCCCTCCTCTTCCTCTCCCCCCCCCCTCTCCCTCTCTCCTCCCCCTCTCCTCCCCTCTCCTCCTTTCTTCCCCCTTCTTCCCTCCTTCCCCTTCTTTTTCCCTTTTCCCTTCCCCCCCCCCCCTCCCCCCTTCCCCCCTCCCCCCTTTCCCCTTTTTCCCCCCCCTTTTCCCCCCCCCCTTCCCCTCTCTTCTTCCCCTTTTCCTTTCCCCCCCCTTCCCCCCCCTCTTTCCCTCCCCCCCTTCCCCCTTTCCTTCCTTCTTTCCCCCCCTTCCCCCCCCCTCCCCTCTTTCTCCCTCTTCCCCTCCC
>JAMWET010002053.1:52500-96710 GCA_024036415.1 Prochilodus magdalenae | reverse complement strand
TGAGTAACAAGACTGCAGGTCGGAGTTCGAGTAAAATGCATGTAATATGGTTAACGGTGTTAAATATTACCTATGGTAGGAAATTTCCAAATGGTAGCAATTTGGTGATACTGGGGTTCTCAGAGGAAAGTGCAATATCTCGAGCGCGCCTAATTGTCCTGTTCAAAGGAAGAAGTCTGTTTGATTCCATAATTCATGGTCGGCTTGGAGCAGGACTGAGCATGATCCCAAAGCGTGTATGTACTGATTTAGAGCAAAATAAAATATTAAGCTAGGTAGATGTATGAAGGTCAGATGTGCTCAAGTTGGGGAAGTAAATGACCTTAACGAAATGGGGGCTTGTTCCTGTAGCTTAGAGTTCCAATTGCTACAAATTATATAGGTGCGGTGGGGGGGTGGGGGGGGGAATAAGAGGTAGCCTAAGGAGGCCTCAGGCAGATGCAAAATGAACCGTTCAGTCTTAAATCTTGGAAAGATCTCCGGGCCATCATTGCACCAAGATATCTTCCCCATATCGCTGAATTTATCTTTTTGACTTCTAATGGTTTATGACTACATGGCGTGGCACGGCTACGTCTCAAATGCGCTTATCCACAATAATGCGCGGTTCTCATCATAATCTGTAAAGACGTACCTGTGAAAAAGGTACTGATCTGCGAATCTGCTCAGTGGCTCACAAGACTGGCAGAGCCTCACAGCTCAACCTCAACACATTTGCTCTCACTCACTTATACAACAGCTCTTATATTTTTTACACTATAAGGCTCCTGGCTCAAGGTGTTTCCATAGTTAATAGAAACATGACCTGTAGGTTTAACCCTGACTATAAGAGCTGCTATAACTACGTAGTATGCTAACCTACTGACTCTTTGGGACCCTGGAGGGAGAGAACAACTCAGGGTTCGTGCGAACTGCCCTCCTGAGGGTGGAGGAGTGCCACACCGCCCATCTGAATCCAGCCCAAACACGCTAGGCAGAGCCTGGATCGTCGTGATGAGGTATTTAAAAAGCTCTTTATGTCTTCTATTTTTTTAAAAGGCCTTATTCTTTTCGTAATCTAGGGTGCACAAAACCTGGTGGAGCTCTACCCACTCGAGGGGTTTGGCTGAGGAGGCAATCTCTAAAGTTGTGTTTCCATAATATTGGCATATTCTGATTCTCTTTCTTCAGATAGTTTATCGTGATCTGCTCGTGCTCGTGCTAAGGGCTAAAAAACTGACTAAACTCTTTGTTGTTGACATCCCAGGAACAATCATATACAACTTCATTTATGTCGGAAATGTATAGCCTTTTTGGAAACCACGAAACACAAAGGTTGTCTGTACGGTGCTGCTGTTGGCCCGCCGCCCGCGCGAGAGCTAAAGGGACCGTCTACAAATTATACTTTGGTGCAGTAAATACGCAAAACACAAATTCACACAAAACCATAAAGTCAATATTAAAAAAAAAGTAATTACTTAACTGTCAGCAAACAAAAGCGCTCACTTGACTGACTCACCTTGATTACAGTAGCTTTTAAAAAGTCAACAAAATAAACAAAGACAGAGAACATAAAGATTATTTTAAACCACTGTTATATTTTCTTACTTAAAACATTAACTCCTGCTGATCTGAGTTTTGTGAATTAATTTCAATAGCGTTGTAATAAATAGCTTTTTAATAAATAAAGAGTCAGTCACAGAAGAGCTGTTTACCACCACAGTCAACAGTAACGAAGTGAGCAGGGTTACTAGAGAAAATGATGTACCTTTACCTACATTAATCCTAATAAATAGAGTGGAGAAGATCTATTAACCACGGGTTTATAAAAAGTTAAGAGAGTACACATTAAAAATACTATCATATCAAATAGTCTATTTCTAAATTAGTCTATTACTAAAATAGTCTATGTTTTCTACCAATAGTCTATTTCTACTAGGTGTGCAATAATAAAACCCAGTAATCTATTTTTATTTGCTATAATATGCAATAAAACTGCATAGTATTTTATTTATATTTTTCTCTATACTTTTTTGTATATAGATCTTATTTATCATTCGCATCTATATTTCCGCGACATTCTGTTTCTTTCATTCTCTGTGCTGACTGTAACATGCAAATTTACCCCCCCCAAAACCCTTCTTTTTTGCCCAACATCTGGTATCAATAAAGAATATTATGCTTGATCTTATTATCATAATGGTTCAGAAAAGCTCAGTTCTAGTACAATGAAGTGTAAGTGTACTTTCCCTGCGCTTGATCTTCACCTGTGTCGTTTTTACTGCGTCGTGTAATTTGTAGCGCGTCCCTTAGCTCTCGTGGGCGCTCAAGCGACGCCACCCTGTATAATCTACTTGAGGGGTGTGTTTATGTGAGTTCATGTGTTATGTGGACAGACGTGTGTATTGGACATTAAGTTCAACCGGGGCTACTCTGATCTCACCTTATAAACGTTTGGCTTATAAAGGCACCGCGCGCGTTATATAGGGCCCATAAATGCTCATAATAAATCGAGGATGAACGCTAGGACACTCCTTGGGGTTTAAAGATTTTAGATGCTCCTATGCTAACTGTAGTAGTTTTCAGCGTGGTTGAAACACAAAACATATACCGTATACAATATATAACCGTTTTTAAAAGAAACCTTGCCAGGGAAATTTAAACCACGACAGAACAGAAGCTGATTGTTTCTCTTTATTCGTTTTTTGAAGAAAAACCCAACAACCAGTCCAATCTCTGGTCATCTCTTGACCATATATGCCAACACAATATTATTACCCTAGGTGAATGGCATTTGAATCAGTATGTTGAGTATCGTTTGGGGGTTGGGACTAAAAAAATAGGGATATAGGTCTGGATGCTCGAGTACCCTATCAGCATCTCCGTTACATACTTCTAATGGTTTATACTACAAGGGTGGCACGCGGGCTATGTCTCAAATGCAAAAGAAGGCTTACCAATAATGCGGTTCCCCTCTAATCTGTAAAACGTACCTGGTGAAAAAGGTTAAAAGATCTGCGAAATCTGCTCAGTGGCTCCACAAGCTGCCGGAGCCCCCCAGCTCAACACACTCGGGAGTTCTCTAGCTCTCCAACACACTCGGGAGTTCTCAGTGTAGAAAACCCATTTGGTGGCCCAGGGATAGACGTGATGGTGAAGAGGAAGGCACAGGTGATGCATGCTACACTATACCCCTCACACATACTACCATTCTTAGAGATTTAGAACTGTGGTGGAAACGTGGAGGTTAATAAGTGACGTGAGTGGCTGTGAGGTGTATCACTTTAAAGGTTTGGTCATTTAATGTACCTCTATCAATATCTAGATCAATCGATAAGAACTGCAGATAATATAGACAGTTCTAGATAATGGCTCCAGAAATGCAAAAATAGAGGACCTGTTAAGAGATAGAGGAGAGTAGCTAATTGTCGGGCAAGTAAAAAATTAATTCCAGCTGTCTCAAACCAGTCAGGTCGCCCTCGAAAGTATTTTTAGAACTAAGGCCCCATGTAAATTTTCACCGAGATTGGAATCAGTTATTATTATTATTTTTTAAATATACCCTGATTTAAAAATTCTTTACCAAATTTATCATGGTGGTTATTGTGAAAAGATGGGTGTCACAGTTGTACCACTTCCTACAACTGTCTTCTCCTGGAGACACATTTGATGTAACAGAAACATGGGGAATAAATATTAATTTATTAACTGAAAATGAAACCTGGAAAGATGGAACGAAAAGTGACCAGTGATTCAGCTTGGAAAGAATTTGGATGGAAATTGAGAATTCGATATTTTATAACACCCATGGTTTTTTGTAAATTCAATGAAAACACAACATTGTGCTGAAGGTATTGTTGTCATTGATTGGAGACCACACTCCTATCTTCTGGGATCTGCTGGGAAGGAATTAGCCAGGAATTAAATGTCATTTTAAAGATTGATTTGCCTTTAGACATGCTGGTGTCTATTATTGTATATAATTAACCATAACCCAGTGGCTCTAAAAGATCAAGAGGTTAAAATGAAGCGACTGTAAAAATATTACATCTCAACATTTGTGGCTTTGCGTCCCAACAGAGACCTTAGGACTCAGTCTGTGGTTTCACATCTTTAAGAAATTTTGGTTTATGCAATTTAATTCTCATAAACCAAAACCAATGTACCCAATAAATAAGATGACGTGTGTATTTATTATATATATATATATATATATACACATACATACATACATACATACATACTTTCATCTTATGCATCCTCTCATCATCAAAAGAAAGAATAGCTAGCTGCAATGTGCTATTGGGAAGGAAGTTGATCTGGTGTTAAGGGCAGTTGTCGTGATGTGTGCATGTAGTGTATATATATACACACACACACACACAGTATATATATGTCAAGCCAGTTGGTGGCAATGAGGGATTTTTTTTATGGGGGCATTAAAACTATGCACTATGCATTTTTAGCTAAGTTTATAACTTACCACATTCATTACGTTATAAATCAGTTCTTTTTATTACATAACACACAACAGGTGTCAGAGTCTGTCATTTTATACAGGTACCAAAGTTGACGTCATTTTACTGCAGCATTTTAAAGTAAGTGACCGTCAAAATCATAACCACCCTACGTCAGTGTTATGCTGGGCATACTAAGCAAATTGTACTTAGACCGCTGAACTGCTGCTGTGTGTATTGTAGTTTGAATTTGATGTAAAGTTAGTCAGTATAATAAAAGTCATCACCCGTTGGAGTATAAATCTAATTTTATTAAACAAACCTCCCAATGATAACAGTGTATTCTTCAAAAATAAAAAAACTGAAAATGCACTGTTCCAAATTATTATGCAGAGTTTCAAAACATTTTATTGGTTGTAAAGAACTGAAAATGGTCATTGTTGAATTTGCAGCATTAGGAGGTCACATTCACTGAAATCAAAAGCTATTTCAATCAAAAACATCCTAACAGGCCAAGTTACATGTTACCATAGAAACCCTTCTTTGATATCACCTTCACAATTCTTGCATCCATTGAACTTGAGTTTTTGGAGAGTTTCTGCTTGAATTTCTTTGCCTGATGTCAGAATGCCCGGCTCTTCTTTTTGTACCATGGAAGAAAGTGGTCAGTCAGAAACTCTCTATACTTTGCAGAGGTCATTTTCACACCTTCAGGGACCCTAAAGGGGCCTACCAGCTCTTTCCTCATGATTCCGGCCCAAAACATGACTCCGCCACCTCCTTGCTGACGTCGCAGCCTTGTTGGGACATGGTAGCCATCCACCAACCATCCACTACTCCATCCATCTGGACCATCCAGGGTTGCACGACACTCATCAGTAAACAAGACCGTTTGGAGATTAGTCTTGTATGTCTGGGCCCACTGCAACCGTTTCTGCTTGTGAGCACTGGTTAGGGGTGGCCGAATAGTAGGTTTATGCACCACAGCAAGCCTTTGAAGGATCCTACACCTTGAGGTTTCGCAGGACTCCAGAGGCACCAGCAGCTTCAAATACCTGTTTGCTGGTTTGTAATGGCATTTTAGCAGCTGCTGTCTCAATCTGATGACCTTGCCTGGCAGAAACCTTCCTCATTCTGCCTTTATCTGCACGAACCCGTCTGTGCTCTATATCAGCCACAAATCTCTTCACAGTACGATGCTGACGCTTAAGTTTTCATGAAATATAACATGAGTTTAATTAAGTAAACAAAAAAACAAAAAAAAATCTTTATGGTGTAGTACTGTGCACATGTGTTGCGTAACTATGGAATTCATGTTGTCATCGCATTTTTGTCTTTCTAAAGAAAGGACTGTGAAGATTATCTGTACGCCATGCCGTACCCCACCGGGAGAGAGTGCCCTCCAGAGGAAAGCCCTGCAGAACACGAAAACATCCCTGCAGAAGTGGAGGAGCAGCAGGAGCAAGTGCTGCAGAAGAGTGACTCGACAATACATCCGGATGAGGAAGACATGCCAAGGCCCAGACTTGGTAGCAACCCTGGGAATCGTCCTAAATGTGAGTAAAATTCCAGAACACCACTTTAGGATGGATCATATTACCAGCAAAGTTGGGCCACATGTTCAGAAAGCTAGACCAAGTCTGAGGTTCTGGACCCAGACGATAATGAGCTCATGTATTTCGGGGCAGTTGTGGGCGGGTGGAGTGGGGGTTTATGTTGCCAGTTAGATCCCCTGAACTGACAGTATACAACTGAAGTCCCCTTAAACAAGGCACCTACCCCCTAACTTCCCCCCCCCTTAGAGTGTGTGGATGCATCCGAAATTGTCTACCTAGTCAGTACGTACTGTACCACCACTGTAGAAGTCCCGCCATTCATTCATATAAATGTGACTCGGTGTTGTTCGATCATAACGTGACTCAGTGTTGCACAAACAGTTGTAGATTACTTACACTCGTACGGAGCCAAAGTCCTGTTTTCTGACTTTTTTCTTCCTCAGCTTGGAACGCCTCCACAGCTCCAGTGAAATCATATTAATCACACTGTGCTGTGCTCGCATATTTGAAAATTCGGAGTACGCAATTTGGGGAGCTTTCGCCTACCGCTTTTTATGACTGCTGCGGATTTGGACACACTACACATTCTTGCCTACTTCTCTCGCCTACTGAGTAGGTGGTTTCGGACATGGCCTGTGTGTATATAGGTTAAATGTGGAGGAAAAATTCCCTTGTGTGTAAGCACAGATGATAAATGGCTTATATTTGTACAATTTATAACTATTTTCAGCAGTTATCCTGTTAAACAAGGCATTTTGTTAAATATAGTAATGTATTAATGTAGGCTAATATGTTATGTACTCATGTTATTTATGTTTTGATTTTATTTTACAGTGAAGGAAACTGCGGGGGACTCTGAGGATGTGAAGAACCTGCAGGCATTGGAGTCAAACAACAAAAAATAAACCAGTGGCCGTTGGTGAACACATCATACTGCAGATAAATTAAATACAGGTGCTGGTCAACGAATTAGAATAATTTGAAATAGTGCAATCATGAAATTCTTTGAATGCATTTTTTGTGCAGAAAGCAAATCAGGTGTTCACCGCACCTGTCCTACTCGTTAGACTAATCACAGAACTCGTTACCTGTAAAAAGATTTGCTCAGCTGAGCTTTCCAAAAGGCCCATTTAGGCCATTTAACTGTGACACTGTTGTTTCATTGAATTAGAATAATGGAGAAACCGTTTCATTGAATTAGAATAAATGCTCGAATTTTTGTTTTCTGTGAAGAGTGTTCACTGTGCAGTATAAAGTCAGGGTTGAGTAGAATTTCTAAGTTGTAAAATCAATCATGGGTAAGCAGCGCGACCTCTCAACCGGAATAGTGGCTCAAATTCAAGCCCTTCGCCAACAAGGCTTGACCCAAACTAAAATTGCTGAGCAGCTCGGCATCAGCCAGTCTTCCGTCTGCAAAGCTCTCAAGAAAAAACTGCCAGCAGCGCACCAACTGTTCCGGCGTCCGAAAAACTTCTGCTCGCGACAACAAGCAGCTGAGAAAGATCGCAGTCAGCAACCGGTTCAAGTCCACTTTCCGAGCTCACCGACTTGTGGAACAAGCAGACCGGCGCTGACGTCTCCCATATCAACCACTTACCGTCGTCTGCGTCGAAACTCGGCTTCAAATCTCACGTTCCAGCAGTAAAAAACCGATGCTGAACAAGAACAAATGGAGAAACGGCTGAAGTGGGCCAAAGAACACGGCGAGTCGACTGCTGAAGACTGGCAGAAAGTGGTCTTCAGTGACGAATCACGCTTCTGCATTTCCTTCGGTGACCAAGGTTCCTCGTGTCTGGCGTCGTGGTGGCGAAACCTACAACCACGAGTGCGTGAAAAGATCCGTCAAGTTTCCCCAGAGCGTTATGGTCTGGGGATGCATGTCCGCTCGAGGTGTAGGGAAACTCTGCTTCCTCAAGAAGACTGTCAATGCTGCCGTATATCAAGATGTTTCTGGAAACGTTCCTGATTCCGACTGTTGAGAACAGTTCGGCGAAGAAGACTTCATATTTCAACAGGATCTTGCACCGGCTCATGCGGCAAAGTCGACCAAAGATTGGTTCACTAAAAAACAGCTTGAAGTTTGGGCATGGCCGGCCAAACTCGCCTGACCTCAATGTCATTGAAAACCTTTGGGCCATCGTCAAGCGGAAAATTCGCGAACAGAAAAGCCTACTACGCTGGACCACTGAAGCAGAAACATCGCCACTGCCTGGGAAGCTGTGAGTGCGGAAACTTGCGACAAGCTGGTCAAATCGATGCCGCGGAGACTTCAGGCAGTCATACAAGCCAAGGGGGCAGCCACAAAATACTGAGAAAGTGATGATTGTAATTATAATAAAAATTATTCTAATTCAATGAAACGGTTTCTCCATTATTCTAATTCAATGAAACAACAGTGTCACAGTTAAATGGCCTAAATGGGCCTTTTGGAAAGCTCAGCTGAGCAAATCTTTTTACAGGTAACGAGTTCTGTGATTAGTCTAACGAGTAGGACAGGTGCGGTGAACACCTGATTTGCTTTCTGCACAAAAAATGCATTCAAAGAATTTCATGATTGCACTATTTCAAATTATTCTAATTCGTTGACCAGCACCTGTACATTGTCGCTGTCCAACGAAAGAAGTATCTCCAAAATGGTAACTGCACAGGAGAGGCGATTTCTGTTGGTCCATTCCTCATGAAATGTTCACACAGTGTAAACAACAACAGCATTCAAATAATGCATAAAAGTTAAAATCCACAAAAATGGAGATACATGTTTTTCATTGGACAGCGACAATATAAGTACACCGATTGGCCATAACAGCAAAACCCACCTCAAAGACTCTACACTCTTCATCCATATTAGCAGCTCCACTGACCATATAGGACACTCTGTACAGTTCCAGACTGTAGTCCATCTGTTTCTCTGTATACTGTATTACCCTGTTCTTCAATGGTCAGGACCCCCACAGGACCACCACAGAGCAGGTGGTGGATCATTCTCAGCACTGCAGTGACACTGAAGTGGTGGTAGTGTGTTAGTGTGTGTGGTGCTAGTGTGAGTGGATCAGACACAGCAGTGCTGCTGGACACCTCACTGTCACTGCTGGACTGAGAATCATCCACAAACCAAAACTGTCCAGCCAACAGCGTCCTGTGGGCAGTGTCCTGTGGGCACACTAACACACCACCACCATGTCAGTGTCACTGCAGCGCTGAGAATGATCCACCACCCACATCATACCTGCTCTGTGGTGGTCCTGTCCATTTAAGAACAGGGTAATAGAGTATACAGAGCAACAGATGGACTACAGTCTGTACCTTCAGAACTACAGAGTGCTCCTATATGGTCAGTGGAGCTGACAACATGGACAATGGGGTTTTGAGGTGTAGGCATGCTTTGGCAGTATTTGCCTTCCGTTAGAGTGCAGCTGGCTGTGCTCTCACCTGAAGATGGGAGCATACTACTTCCTGTATTGTTTTACTGGAAGCAGCCAGCCTAGGTAAGCTGCCAACAAAAATGCTGTGAAACTCAGCTTCTGTGTTCATTTACATGGCCAAAAGTATGTGGACACTCATACCTCACATTTAACAGGTACAGTGTTAGAATGTTTGCCACCTGTGCTGCTATTACAGACTACTTATTGGAAGCCTTTATACAAACATCTGGAAGAAGACCAGCTGCCAGTGCATTAAGTATTGATGTTGGGTGATGAGTCCTGCCTCACAAAGTACATACCAACAGTGTTGGGTGGGCTGAATGTTGGGTTTTCCCTTTCACAGTAATAGCCAGTGGTGGACAATCCTCCCTTTAGACCTCCCCTGGAGTAACAGTACTTACGTATGTACCTTCAGATGTACTGAAGTATGGAGAGTAACAGGAGCATGATTTATTACGGCTCTAATGCTCTATTATCATTTCTGGAACAGGACTCTTCATCAGCTCAGTGTAGGTGAAGAGACTCTAGTGTCTCTCAGTCCACCAGTCTTTAATAGAAGCTCATTCATTAGTCTGACACTAAGGTCTATTCAAATGATCATAAGAACACTGAAGGAGAACAGGTTCCATTAGCTAGAACTATAAAAAAAACCTTTTTGCAAACAAGTAAATTTCAGTTTAAGATTTATTTGCAAGATAAATAAGAAAAATATATATACTATATTAGAAAAATCACATTTGTGGGAAATCTCATTTGTGCGTCCGTGTTTAAAGCAAGTTCTTATTAAACTTGCTTTAAACACGAACGCACAAATGAGATTTCCCACAAATGTGATTTTTCTAATATAGTATTATTTACCCGCAACGTCAGGAACCATCTGTTCACTGATGCTTTGACGTGTAATTGTCAGTCAGTGTTTGTGTTAACCCCGTCCTGCTTTACCTGCCTTCCTCCAGGTGGTCCTTGCTGTAGTTCAGGCCTGAAATGGGCATTTCCATGGATGCTAAGAATCCATGAATGAGCTTGCTTCATTTGGACATTTGGATGACAAATTTCCCATAATGTAGTGGAGTAAACAGTCAGATATTTGAATAGTGTAGTGGGGTTAAAGTGGAAAGTCATCCGGAATGGAAATACTTCAGTTCAGATACACGAAAATACTACATAAGAACACTAACCAATTACCTTTACTTCCTTACTGTCCACCACTGGTAATAGCCCTTGCAGTGCACTGGTGCTGTTCCAGCAGTGCAGAAATGCGATAAACTGACCTGTGGAACATTTCACCCTGCAGCAGTAGTCTAAGGAGAATGCATGGTTGATTTTCAACCTGTTATCAATATGAGTGGCTTAAACACTCCAACCTCAAAACCCTATAGAAAGAAGGGGGTCTGCATGCTATTGGCCATGTTGTGTATATTTTTCTGTAGGCTGAGTTTTAAGAGCTGCTTCTCTACACAATGTGTATGTAGATTGTATTTTTACTAGTAAATAGTAACAAACTGCAAATGTTTGTAGTAATTGCACTATCGATACCTCTGCCCACACCAATTATAGTGTTGACATTTTTTTATAACATTTTTATAAAAAAAAAAATGTATTTTGATTTAATGTTACATTTTTAATGTTAACACTCATGAATGTTTTAAAACATATATTTTTATTATATAAGATTCAATATTTTGTTTCAATTTCAAATTTTATTTACACTACAATTTAAAAAAAAAAATGTAATCCATAAAATTTAAATAAAGCATGTACCTGTGTTTGTCCGTGTGTCTGCCCTGTGATGGACTGGCAGCCTGCCCAGGGTGTTTTCTGCCTTCCGCTCGCAGATAAGTGCCTTAGATGATGAATAAATGAATAAAGCAAGTATAGGAAGAAAGTATAGGGGTTTATATGTATGGTCATTTAAACCATTCCACTTAGAAATTTTTATCATTATCATTTCTGGAACAGGACTCTTCATCAGCTCAGTGTAGGTGAAGAGACTCTAGTGTCTCTCAGTCCACCAGTCTTTAATAGAAGCTCATTCATTAGTCTGACACTGACGTCTATTCACATCATCATCAGCACAGAACACTGAAGAAGAACAGGTTCCATTAGCTAGAACCATAAAATAACTTTTTGCAAACAAGAATAGTTCTGGTTTAAAATTAATTTGCAAGATTTTATATTAAACTTTAATATAAAATTAATTAAACTTTAAACACAGACTCATGAATGTGATTTCCTTTACTGTACTACATCTGGAGACTGAAAACACAAGGCTTTCTCTGTACATCTAAAATTGTACTGGCAGCTCAGCTATGTAGATCTTGAATGATCTTGAACCTATCACAGCCCAACACAATGAAATATACCATGAGCGGATTATAATAAGGTGACCAGAAACTCATGCAGAGCATAACAAGCACTAAAGTAGCTGACTTGACTTGAGATGTTGGGCCCATATAGTTAACTGTATGGTTTTGGTATAATTCAATATTATTTTGCATAAAATTGTAGCAAACTTATCTTCCACATCCTGTCATCTAACAAACTGTCAAGCATGGCTTAAACTGCCCAAGCAGCATGCTTCATAAACCACTGACCTTGTTAGCATCAGAGGCTAACATTACCTTAGTGAGCAGACCAAATTCAGCTTTGCCAATCAGTTCAGTTTAATCTGCTGTTTACCTTTACATTCAATAGCTGGTAACAGCACAGTTGGGACAGGCTTTCACTTTGTAACACTGGCAAATGTGGCGAATTTGCGACCCCTCTGGTGGAAATATATAAATGCACTAACCGTGACTTTCAGTAATGCCAGTTGTGTTGCAGATGTACACGTGACGTTTTTGATACCCTGGTTTATTAACCAATAGAGGATGAACTCTGAAGTTAGCAAATTAGCCTACTTACATTAGCTATAGAGCTAAAATCACTTTACAATTACAACTTTTCCCAAAGAGAGGATGAACTCTAAATCAAAAAGCTACATTCTGTGATAATATTAGCTATTTGTGAGTTGTGCTTGGAGCTGGATGATCACTGTGGGTAATGAATTTGTAGATGCTTCCTAAACATTTAAGCGTCCTATGAATTCGAAAGTCAGGACTAACTGAATTCGGTATAAACTAATTTACCAAAAAACAAATTGCACCCACCGTCTATTGAGGAAAGAGGTCACACACTAACTTGTGGGACTCCTGGTACTTCTTTATGTATCTGATCTGTTAATGTTTACTCAGTTTGGTGAAGGTTAAACTTATGTAAAAGTGGGTTACAGCTAAACAGTCAATAGAATCAAAGATTTTGCTTCCAGTTTGCTGTTGTACAGTGTAACGATGTGGTATTTAATAAATGTCTGATTCAGATCTTCTTCGGGGAAAAGCTGCAGATTTCAGTTCTGCCTATAACATTAAAATACTATTAGTAATATTATTATACTACTAATAATTTTTAAAAATGAAAAACATTTCTGTAGAAATGACATAAGAAGTGCTAGGCTCAGGTTAGGCCTGAGGGTTAAGTAGCTTGTGGATTAGGTTTGGTCTAAAACAATCAATCTGCAAGTAAAAAGAAAAACAGAATGTACACTGTTGGGACTCTTCAGGACCTGGAGGGGAAAAAATAAACTAATTTTCCAGGAAGAAAGTTACTCAACACTCCATACAAGGGACGAGCAAGCGAGCAGTGGAGAAGAAAGTGAAACTGTTACTCAACACTCCATACAAGGGACGAGCAAGCGAGCAGTGGAGAGGTCTTCAGATCACTGTCAGGTAATCTTTGTTCTATTATTAAAGAGAAGACTGTTTTTGGATGCAAAAGTTGTATGTGTATTTGTGGGTGTGTTAGCGTTAGTTGTTTTTTCCATCAGCCCAGAGAACGTCATGTTGAACAGCAAATCTAATGATGACACTGAGGACACTTTATCCAACATCACAGGACTCGAGATACATACACGAAACATTCTAAATCATAATTTTGCAAAAAATGCGAGTGTTTCTGGATTACTTCTTGTCCAGCGGTCAAGCGAGACAGCCTGAGTTTACTGCTGTGTGTTTTGAAGTGGCTGTATATGAATACGCCTCCTAAAGGAATCACCAAGGCCCCTTAGACATGAATGGGGCTCCTTGGAAAATAGGTTGCTAACTGTGTTTACTGAATGTTTGAACAGAGGTTTCTGCTGCAATTGCGCCAAAGTTTTTGTTGTTTTTGGGAAAAAGGAACATAACCATCTCTGCCCTCTTGTCAGGCCCGTCACCTGTTTCTGGCTCCGCCCCTTACCAGGTGTCTCTCGTTAGCCCTTGTTGTTTTATACTCCATGTTGTCCCCTTTGTTCTTGCTTGGCATTTGTTCACATGTTGGTGTCTTGTTTCTATGCCTGGGAACCTCAGGTTCGATATCAAAAACAATTAAAATCACCTTTAAAAACGTGTATTTAAATGCGTTTATTTAAACACTATGGATTGATATCTTACAGAAGGACCATCTGTTGCTCTAGAGCAGGGCACTGTTGTGCTCAGGACGCCATCAGAGCTACCCAGGGAGGCAAAGAGCTAAAAACCAACAACATACTGCATGTTACTTGAGAGTGCAGAGACAGAGAGGATAATCTGCAGACCATGTCCCACTCCAGTCAGAACGACGCCATGCCAATAGGCCCTCTGCAGCACAAACCAGCAGGACACGAAACTAGTGCTGCAGAAGGAGAGGAGCTGCAGAAACAGGTGCTTCAGAATAAAGCACATAACAAGCAACCAGAGAACACAGAGGAGACAGAAACCTTTAGGGGTAGACTTGCTAGTATCAATACGGACCACCCTAATTGTGAGTATAATTCCACAACAGAAACACTGGCATTTTTATTCCTGATGATGTTTCCAGATAATGTGGCTATGAATCAGGTACTCAGGAATCAACCTAATTAATAGGGACTAAACAAAAAGTTGCATAAACATGTGTACAATTTTCGATGGACGGACGGACAGAGATAAATAGATAGATAGATAGATAGATAGATAGATAGATAGATAGATAGATAGATAGATAGATAGATAGATAGAGATGGATGGATAGATGGACAGACAGAGATGGATGGATGGATGGATAGATAGATAGATAGATGGACAGACAGAGATGGATGGATAGATAGATAGATAGATAGACGGACAGAAAGAGAGATAGATAGATAGATAGATGGACAGACAGAGATGAATGAATGGATGGATGGATGGATAGATAGATGGACAGAAAGAGAGATAGATAGATAGATATATAGATAGATAGACAGATGGACAGACAGAGATAAATAGATAGATGGACAGATAGATAGATGGATAGAAGGACGGATGGATGGATAGATAGATAGATAGACGGACAGACAGAAAGAGCTAGATAAATAGATGGACAGACAGAGATAGATAAATAGATGGACAGACAGAGATAGATAGATGGACAGACAGAGATAGATGGACAGACAGAGATGGATGGATGGATAGATGGATAGATGGACGGATGGATGGACGGATGGATGGACGGATGGATGGATGGATGGATGGATGGATAGATGGATAGATATGTGTGGGGTGGAAGTAAAACTGTTAAAGTCTAACGGTATGATATGAAAGTATAGTGACTATGCCTTAAAAGTATCGTTACCATAGAGAGTGTATGTACAATAATAAAAACATAGAGCGTAGATATTATACAGGAGAGCAGTGGAGCTGTGTATTTCCACATTCACAAGTCATCTAAAACCGTCCAATCAGAAAGTTGTTTACACCGTGAACAACAGTACAGAAGGTATTATAAATAAATGTGCAATCTTATAAGCATAGACAAAGTGGCGGTGAGTATGGAAAAGTCTAATGTGTAATGTCCAGCTGGTGCTCAGTAAGTGTCCAATAATAATAATTTACCCACAATCCAAACAGAGTCAGCCATTTCTTTTGGTATCAAAGGTTTGGCACTGGGACTAATGTAACTAAAAAGCAAAGGATTATTATAACAGAGCCAGCAATAAGCATGGCACATATATATGTATGTGGGTTCTGATACTGTATGACAAACTGTCATCTATAAACATGGACAAAACTTGGGGCATAATCCAGGCTTGGGGAATGCTTACACTGCCTGTTTTAGCTATGCAAAGTAAATAGTCCATGTGTATAAGATTCACTAATTCACAGTTAGAAGTGATCATCATCTGGATTACACAATTCTGCACCAGATAAAATGATGGGATGAGCTTGTCTAGCTTCTTTGCATCAGTAAAATTGGTAAGCAGGACTTACATATTATATACACCCATCACTAAACCAATAGGTGGCTCCATAGTGTCTATTTGACCAAGAAGGAGAGTGATGGAGTGCTGCAATGCACTGAGATGGGCATTGCATTGGATTTAGTAATGGAGGTACACATCCCTAATGTGTGGAGGCATCAGTAGGTCAGACACTATATGTGTAAGTCTATTTGAGCACACAAGCACGTGTGTGATTATGCAGGTGTGCTGCTTGCATGATGCTAAAGGGTGGACATTAGCGCCCAGTAGTGGCATTAGCCATGTAGCTCCAGTGGAAAAGTGAGGACGCAGAACTGAACACCAAGCAAAACTCTGGCTGAGTACATTTGATTTAAGGGTTAAATATATATACAGTTTTTTTTGGGGGGAAAAGATTCCTGTAAATAATTCAAGCAACCAACCACCCTGTGTTTTTGTTTACAGTTACCAATGCGAAAAAGGATTCTGGTGATCTGCAGAACTCAGAGGACCTTAAACAAGAATGAAAGGGTTCTACACACGAACAAAGCCAGATCACCACACCCTTTTATCTATACTGCCTTCTTTAGGTTTTCCAATATGTTAAATTCATCAAGTAAACAGTAAAAATGTTAAAATGGGCAGACGTGTCTTCTCTATTAAGGATGTGTTCACTTACCTTTAGTTTTGTCTATGACCGTACAGGAGCTGGACAATGAAACTGAAACACCTGTCATTTTAGTGTGGGAGGTCTCATGGCTAAATTGGACCAGCCTGGTGGCCAATCTTCATTAATTGCACATTGCACCAGTAAGAGCAGAGTGTGAAGGTTCAGTTAGCAGGTAAGAGCACAGTTCTGCTCAGAATACTGCAATGCACACAGCATTATGGGACATACCAGAGTTCAAAAGAGGACAGATTGTTGGTGCACGTCTTGCTGGCGCATCTGTGACCAAGACAGCAAGTCTTTGTGATGTATCAAGAGCCACGGTATCCAGGGTAATGTCAGCATACCACCAAGAAGGACGAACCTCCACCAGCATCACGTAGTGACCTGGCCACTATCCTGCAAGAAGAATGGCTTAAAATCCCTCTGACCACTGTGCAGGACGCAGTATATGTCATTCCCAAGACCAACTGATGCTGTATTGGCCGCAAAAGGAGGCCCTACACCATACTAATAAATGACTGTGGTCTAAAACCAGGTGTTTCAGTTTCATTGTCCAACCCCTGTACGTCGCTGCTGTTGATAACTTCAGAGGAGAAGTTAAAAACATACTTTATTTTTATTGTCAATGTAACGTGTAAGACTTTTTCTCAATTCTAGGCCATTGAAGTCCATTCATCGTGATGTTTACACACATTGTAAAGACAATTTCCGTATTATGATACCTAGCAAAAATGGAAATACAAGGTTTTGCTCCAGCAGCAGTGATATATACACGCATCTATTCAGTTATTCAGCGGAGGGTGGGACACAGTGGCTTAACAGTCTTTTTAACTCAGGCAGCACACTGCCTTTTTAACTTTGAACAACGATGTGACTCAACCAGACGCCTTTAGAAGAAGCTTCTGCCACCAGTTGCACTTCCTGTTTATGCTGATCCGAGACCAGTTTCTAGTTTGTTTTAGGATATTGAGGTCAACATACAGTGTTGAATACACTACACTGACCCTGGATGAGAATAAAAGAGAGGCAGCTGAATAAAAAAAAAGAATGATCTTCATGATCTTCTGTAATGCTTGTAAAGCCCCTAGAAGCCCACCTAACTATAAGGCAATCTAAAGCATTTCTCCTAAGGTTGTTTTTCTGCTTTTTATGTCTTATAAGATATATATATATATATCTTATATCTAGTTAATAATTATAGATTATAGAACATATATGCATACTGCTGTGTCTGATCCACTCACACCAGCACGTCAGTGTCACTGCAGTGCTTGAAAATGATCCACCACCCACATCATACCTGCTCTGTGGGGGTCCTATGGGGGTCCTGCCCATTGAAGAACAGGGTAATACGGTTTGAGAAACAGATGGACCACAGTCTGGAACTGTAGAACTACAGAGTGTCCTGTATGATGCCTATTTGGAATAAAAACCAGTCATCTGTAGACATCACTGACCCGTCCTTTAGGGCAGCTTATTGCACTGACAAGAATGCCATTGATTTCCAACCTGTAAGCTGACACTGTCTGCCCCACTGTGTCCATCAGATATATTTAAGCATATGCTGTATGTGCCATCATTCTCAGCTTGTATCATTTCCTATTGACATATTGACAAGTTTCTTTCGCATTACACCAAGGGTTAACACCTGTATATCGTCGCTGTCCAATGAAAAATATGTATCTCCACTTTTGTCCATTTTTACTTTTATGCATCATGTGAACACATCAGCTGCTGTTTACACTGAGTGAGAATCTCATCATGAATGGACCAACAGAAATGGCCCAAAACTGTTTGGAAAAATGTCTGGTTACATTGAATTAAGTTAATTAATTAAACTCTGATTAAAGTTAAACAAGGTTTTTGGCCTCGTCTGTAAAGTTGTCATTTTGGAGATACTTGTTTTTCTTTGGACAGCGATGATATACAGGTTGTGTAGGCAGACCTAAATATTTCACAAAGCAAATAATAATAATAATAATAATAATAATAATAATAATAATAATAATAATAACAATAATAATAATAATAATGACAATAATAATAATAATAATAATAATAATAATAATAATAATGATAATAATAATAATAATAATAACAATAATAATAATAATAACAACAACAATAATAATAAAATAATAATAACTAAATAATAATAATTTTGTTGTTCGTTACCAAGTATAATAAAGGAGTTGAGGCAGGTTGCAAGTGCTGAGGAGCTTTATTTGGGCCATTCCAACACAAGGTAACAGACAAGGGCCATGACACAGGCAGGCAACAACAAAGACATATCCAAAAACTAGAACACCAGGAACCAGGGGACTAGGCAAGATTCAGAAACCCAGGTCAGCACTTGCATTAGAAACACAGACACTTCATAACTAAGAGTCCAAACAGAGGGGTCTAAGTTTCAGTCTTTATGATTCCATCATCAGCTGCAGCAGTAAGCTGTTAGCAGTGGGTGGATCAGGTGGAGCCAGAGAGGAGCCAGCACGTCAGACGTCATGTGCAGTAGCATGCAAGCCCAGGAGGAGGCAGAATATGACTTACAGGGTAGAATGCATTGTGCATGAGGAAGAGTTGTTTGGCTTTGTACACATGTCTGTATGTATGAATGATATGTCAGATATTCCTCAAAGGCCACAACACAGGACTAAATATAAATCTCAATACATTTTATAGTGTTACCAGGTAAACTCTGATTTAGGTAGATGAGCATGCACAGTATTTATTTTGTTTTATATAGTTTTAACATGTGTTTGATGTAGATCTGTAAAAAAGATAAAGGATTGTGGACTGTGAAAGGTGGATCACTTCACCTTCGGTGTTCCACAGCAATGATTCAATTAATAGCACCTATTTGATTAGCCTCTAAACAGACAAGTGCATGAACTATCTACCATATATCTGAGTCTGTTTGTCTCAATATGTTATAGCAAGAGTTCAGTTCAACTTGGTCATTATACAGTGGATTATACATGTATGTGCTATTTCTCTAGTGCTTAAACATTAAGACATGGACATGAGCACGCTGGTACTAGTGGTTACCCCCCAGAGTAACTGACAGCCTATATAAACAATGAGTACAAAGATAAGATAATCCTTTATTAGTCCCACAGTGGGGAAATTTACAGTGTTACCGCAGCAAAGGGATAGCAAGGTACTCAGTACAAAAAATAAGAACAGAACAATATAAACATTATAAATAATAAAAGTCAAAACCTCTGGAGGATCTTTTTTACAGATAAATGCAAAATATTTACAGAAAATTACACAGTTATTCTTTATTGCACATGGGGAATGGAAAGATATTGCACATTGTTAGCATTGCACATTATGCTACATAGAAAACAGCTCTATTTCCTGTGAGTGTGTGTAGTTAAGTGTGTGTGTGTGCGTGTGGTCCTGTGAGTGTGTGTAGTTAAGTGTGTGTGTGTGTGTGTGTGTGTGGTTCTGTGAGTGTGTATAGTTAAGTGTGTGTGTGTGTGTGTGTGTGTGGTCCTGTGAGTAGAGTAGAGTCTAACAGCAGCAGGAAGGAAGGACCTTCGATACCGCTCCTTCACACACTTGGGGTGAAGCAGCCTGTCGCTGAAGGAGCTGCCCAGTGCTGCCAGAGTCTCATGCATGGGGTGGGAGTCATTTTCCAGCATGAATCCTCCTGTCTCCCACCACCTGCACTGGGTCTAAGGGGCTTCCCAGGACAGAGCCGGCCCTCTTTAACAGCTTGTCCAGTCTCTTCCTGTCTGCTGTTAAGATGCTGCTTCCCCAGCAGACCACTCCATAGAAGATGGCATATGCCACCACTGTATCGAAGAAGGTCCTCAGGAGTGCTCCCTGCACTCCAAATGACCTCAGTCTCCTCAGTAGGTAGAGTCTGCTCCATTTAAAGAGATAACAAAAGAGACAATAAAGAAAGACAAAAATACACAATAGATTAGAAACAGAGTGTATTCATGTGTAAAATGTCCACTGTGTAAATTATCTTTGTTTATGTGTTCAGTAAACAAGGCTATGAATGGTTGTTAAAAGTGTTTGCTGCTCCCAGAAGGAGGTGTGGGAGTGCAGTGCTGTTGGGAAGGAAGATAAAGGTTACCAGGATCAATAACTGATAATAAATTCAGACTGGGTGATATTTATTGAGCTACACATATGCCAGTATAGCGTCAGACAGCCAGACGTCTCGACATGGAGTTGTAGAGGTTCCGAATGGCAGCCATTCTATGAGTGTGTATACATTAGTTATAGTTCTATATAGACCCTTTTTGAAAATGGTTCTATAATTAGCACCAAAAGGGTTCTCGTATTGTTACAAGCGTGACATAATAACGATAGCAGAAGTGTTTTTGATGTTATATAGAACCATAAATAACACCTTTCCTATCTATCAGAAGAACCATTATACCAGACAAAGAACTGCTTATTCACACTAATGCTTCTTTGAGTGTTAATAGTTCTATGTAGAACCATAGACTTTACTAAAGAACACTTAAAGAACCATCTTCTGTAAACTGTACTAGTACAGAAATAGCATGATGCTCCTTTCGGGACTGGAGCTGATGCTGGAGCTGGACTGGTTGTGCTGGGCGTAATTGCTGACTAACGTTTGTACAGTCTGATGATGTATCAGCAGACACCGCTAACCACAGCTGCCTATAATCATGGCATGAAGTCACACACAGGAACGTGATGGAAGCCATGAAAGTGAAGGTGGGACTGTGTCTTTAAAAATCCTTTTAGACGAAAGCAGCTCTGCAGTCCTTGAAATCACTTCCTGTTTTTTTTTCCATGGGATCCCATCTTGGAAGTGCACGCTTACTCCTGCAGTACTCCTGCAAGGATCTAAAACAAACACACACCCTGGGAATAAGAGAGGAATAGATATACGAGCTTTATCAGGATCTTCTGTCCTGTCGGGACCTGGAGGGAGAATCAGACCAGTGTGTCCTGAAATCCCAAGGAGGAAAGTGAAATCACAACTCTGACTCCATTTTATTCCACTGAGCACAGAAACGTTGGGATCATCTTGAGGTAAGGTAAACATAAACATGCATGCAAAAACATTTGTTTGTTTGTTTATTTCTGTCATCAACCAGCAAAACCATCATGTGTGTTGTTGCTGCTGTGCTGGCCAGCCTGGCTAAGCTAGGTGAACAGCTAAACCAGCAAAAGACCAGTGCTAGACCATCTTAAACTTCCCAGTAATCCAGGAATGTGCATGCCAGATTTGGACGTATGTGTCCCAGATCTCTCAGAGTGATGACTAACAGCCAAAGCTTGAGTGCCCCTGGGAGTTCCTCTCTGTAGACCCTCATATAACATCTGGCAGTGTCTTTCTGCTGTATTAGCTAGGGCTAACCGATTTGGGGAAATGATCATATTGTGATAATTTTATAATTTTCATTGTGTTATCATCACTCTTACATACCACAGTAGGCCTGGCTTGTTATTCATTCTTGTTATTCATTCTACTTTATTTTCTTTTAATTTTTATTAATTTGCTCTTTGGTCTCTGGGATGTGCTAGGACTGGATCATCTCTTGGGTTTAAGAGGGCCCAGGGGGTTCAGCCTCTAGGTAAAAAATATTCCTGAAAGCCTGAATTCCTGAATGACTCATTCCTGAATGAATGCTTAGCAGCTATTTCGCTATCCAGCTTCGGTCAAGATGCCGAGTGACGGGTTTCATATGGTATTCATTTATGTCGTCTTTATTGGGGTAAATGATGTTAGAGGGTTCACACTGATGTTTGGAGTCACCGTAATCTTGCCATTGTTTGGTCTTAAATACAACAGTGTGTTTAAGATGGTCATGCTACAGCAAGGTTTAATTACCAGCTGCGGTTGCATGCCCTCCCTGGGTGTTCCATTCTTCTTCCATAGCCCATGCTAAATGGAATGTGCCTGTAAGTATTGTCTGGCAACTTGCTCATGTCTTTGGGCATGACGAGGGTTGGCCATGGTTCCTTTTGCACAAAATGGATGAAAAGATAATAACATAACTGTCCTCTTTCATAATGCACAGTACAACCAGCTAGTACAGCAACAGCAGCTCAGAAGACGACTAAGTGAATGAATAATAAGACATTATTAGACATTAGAAATATTAGAAATATAAGACATTAAGAGGCTTGTTTCTGGGAGTAAGATTATGTGGGAAGACACATTCATCTTCAACCCATAATGCATTGCAGACGCACATGCCAATCAAATTGTTGTTAGTGGAGTATGGAGAGAAGGTGAAAGGAAATAATGACACCCTTATATAACCAGATTTGTTTTAGTTTGAATTCCATGTAAGTATAAAATGCTGCTGGGGTGACGCACAGCCTTTGTTTGACATGGTGTGATGTCATGTGATTTTCCCAAAAAAGTCAGCCAGTGTGGCGTCCACCAAACATTGGTGTGCTTGGTCCTTAAAGTTGACGGTGGTCTAGGCTGGCTACTTGGCTACTTGCACAACAGAGCTGAGTAATCTTCTTAACTTGGCATGGTGTTGAGTCATCCTGAAACAGACCGGGAGAGTCCGTTTTGGTTTGGAGTGGGCTTCTCATCATTCATCAACTCATCGCACTTCAAACCAATGAAAAACCTCCCACAGTAATTAGCCTCTATGAAAAAGCACTCTGACTCATCTAGTCATTTCTATTTTGGGAAAAAAAATATGACCTCAGTGTGACCATGCATGTTCGTCCATAGCATGAAGAGATGCCAACCAGTGCTATGCTCTGGTGGTATGTGCTAGCTTCTATGATCCTGGGCACAGTGGCTACAGAGCCAATAGTTACCAGGTTAGGAACTCCCATTCCTGTCGCATAAATGGTCAAGCTTTGGCCGGCTAAAAAACTCAACCCTCGAACAAATCAGAGGAAAGCTCAGCTGGTGTCCAATCAGATGGAACGCTTCGGTTAGGGTAGATGGCGGGCCTGTTATTTCATTATGTATGACTAGTTAAAGTTGTGTTCTCTCCATGCCATTCCTAGGTTTCCACTGGGGTTTTCCACCCTTGTGGTTGTCACCACAAGACAGGATCACAGCTGCAGTCATACATTATCCCATGGGGGAATGGGTTCCATTCATTCTTTTCAAGAGACATGGACTGCTCCGCTTTTCTGTGTAGTGTAGTTACGATGTTCCAGCCGCCCGAGTGAACTGACTCCACCCACTGTTTTGGTGGCACGATAAGGAAGCTTTATAAATACTCCACGGATAGTTTATCCCTTCCAATCTGCCCAGTTTCCTTTCTTACTTTAGGTATTTCTTCACACCCCCTTTCCCCCCCCCCACCCCCCCCCCCCCACCCCTTTTTTACCCTTTTTCTAATTATTTTATTATTTATTTATTTATTTACTAAGATTTAAACATTTTACTATTTAATAATTCTTTCTTGGACTGTATGTTTTTTTGTAGTGGTTGATGGTGCATGTGGTCCATGTGTATTATGTGTGGTTGGCGCATGTGTGTAGGTGTATGTGTAATCTTGTACAGGGGGCGTCCATTATTTTGTGGATGATTCCATTTGAGAAAAGTGTAATGCTGCCATGGCCATTGAGTGCCAGGCTGTGTTCACCATCCTCCTGATATTTACTATTCTTTTCTATGTTCTCTGTGTTATCGATGTATTGTGTTTGGTCTTACCTGTACTGATCCCTGATCTTACTACGTTCAAATAAGCCAAAACAAAAGTCCCGAAAAGTGGAAAAAAAAGAAAGAAGATCGATGGGGGTGGAAAAGAGGATGCTTATCTACTGTACCACACTTCCTGCTTGACTGACTTGATAAGTGTTTTTACATACGCTATCTCCCCACTCAGAACAGGATCCCTAAGCAGGATATTCAGTGTTGGTTTGACAAAGCGCCACTCGTCTGTTTTCTCTAGATTTTTTTGCCATTTAAGAGTGAATGGGGTGGAAAAAGTACACACCCATATCTATTGTACTTCTGCTCAAAAACACTGTTTGCATCCTCAGAGCAGACCCTGGGTACAAATCTAAAGTTGTTCTTACCCACACTTACATCTGGCTTGTCATTCCCCCACACATTTCATCCCAAGATACAATGGACTCTATGGATTCGAGAAACATAGAGTCCCATTCATCTTTACCCCCATTAAAACCCTACTGTTTCCTTTAACCTGCAGTCATCAAACTGCATATACTTACTCAGGGTAGATCCCCAAACTCTAAATCAGAGGAGGAGTGCTTCTCAAACTTCCTTCCTTTTGGTCCTTGGCACTGTTTTGCCCTTGGTTTGCTTCGTTTTGCAGGGGCTTTTGACTAGGGTTTGCTCTGTTAAGCTGCTTTGTGAGGAGAACAACTGTTGTGATAACCCATGTGCCTGAAAACCTTTTTTTTTTTTTCCTTTATAAAATTACGTTAAAAATGTTTTCTACGTTGCTTAGTTAGCAGCTGAGCAGAATACTTAAGACTAAACAAGAGGTAGACAAAATATGCATGTAGAGAATGAGTACAATCTACAGAATAAGAAATTGCTAGTACATAAATAAACATCTTACTGTTAGGTAAAAAAATACAGTAAAATACAATAAGAAATTATACAAAACAGTCTACATGTGTAATTGCACAGATATATCTATTGCCACAGTTATTGAAAGGTATTACACAGATAATTAAATGATATTGCACAGTTACGTTTTCTTGCTATACCAGTTACATTTAATTTCATTTACATTTCAGGCATGTTGGCTGGCGCTCTTATCCAGGAGCAAACTTACAAGGTTATCCTAATCCTTCATCCGTAGGCAATGCCGTGTCCTGGCCTTGTAGCGACTCATACCATTGCGCCCCCTAGAGGAACGCCAGGCAGGACGTGGAAAATGCCTGCAGAACTGGAGCCTAAGAGATGCAACCAGAGAACACACGGAAGAGAGGCCAGACATGATGAGGCGCAGACTTGAAAGTATCAACAGAAATCCTCCTAATAGTGAGTATAATCATAAAGGGTCCCACAATTTTGCCATTCCGCCAAAAGTTTAGACTTCTAAAAGGTTCTCCTTATTTTTATCTTGATGCTTTACGCTAGAATAAAAGTGAGCTAGCACTCATGGAATTATACAGTCCACCTTAAACAACTCCAAACTAGAGCTTCACAGGAGGATGAACCAGCTTTCTTACCCTGCAGTGGAGCCGATATAGAACAAGGTTACTAAGCAGGTTTGGAGCGATTCTATTGGTCGGCCCATCATGAATATTCACTAAACTGAAAGGAGAACTAGAGCTTTTACACTGTGCAGAAAAAGAGATCGAAGTTTTTACACCACTAAATATATATTAGAGGTGGAGATATGGAGGAGTACCATACTGTGTACATCAGGAGTATATGTGGTAGATCAGGATATGGACTGGTTCAGACTCTCATCAGTTGGAGCTGTTAAGTGTAAGCCTGTAGAGTCTTTAAGATCACCAACACCATCCATTTAGTTGTGGGTGTCTAAACTTTTAACTAATAGTGTAAGTAACAGCCATGTTTCCAGAATACCGCAGCCTGACTCAGTGTTGTACTTACGCTGGTTTTGTTTTGTTGTTACAGTGAGAGATTCCACAGAGGATTCTGGTGATCTGAAGAAAGCAGAGGCTGTCAACCACAAGACTGTCGGGGAAGGGAAAGGCTCATTTTTGATGGCAGATTTGGACACGTAAAAAACGTTATTCAGTTTTTGGAGTATGCTTTTGTTTACTTTCTCAAAATTATGCACAAAGTTTCATATACAGTGTCAGTCAAAAGTTTAGACACCCCCAGCCAAATGGATGGTGTTGGTGATCTTAAAGGCTCTACAGGCTCACACTGAACAGCTCCAACTGATGAGAGTCTGAACCAGTCCATATCCTGATCTACCACATCTACTCCTGATGTAGCACAGTATGGTACTCCTCCATATCTCCACCTCTAATATATATTTAGTGGTGTAAAAACTTTGATCTCTTTTTCTGCACAGTGTAAAAGCTCTGGTTCTCATTTCAGTTTAGTGAATATTCATGATGGACCGACCAATAAAATCGCTCCAAACCTGCTTAGTAATTAACCTTGTTCTATATCAGCTCCACTGCAGGTTCAGAAAGCTGGTTCCTCCTCCAATAAAGCTCCACTCTGGAGGTTTTTAAGGTGGACTGTATAATTCTGTGAATGTTAGTTAGTTCTTTAAGGATGGCGGGTTGAGTCGAGCTGTACTTGAAGCTCAAAGGGCTCGAGGTACAGATGGACTCTTAGCCATTGCCATAAGGTAGGGAGGGGCTGGTCCATTCTTGGCTTTGTAGGTGAGCATCAGAGTTTTAAACCCGATCCGGGCAGCAACAGGAAGACAGTGTTAGGGAGAGCAGTAGCAGAGGGATGTGGATGAACTTGGGAAGATTAAAGATGAGTTGAACTGTTGCGTTCTGGACCAGTTGCAAGGGGAAGACCAGCCAGGAGCGAGTTGCCAGCACCTAAGTCCGTTCTGAACCTAATCAATCTAGTCCTGGTTTAGAGTATACTTTCTATTATATCACAGTTGGATATGAATTTGATGGGTGGAGCAAGATACATTTTTTTGTCCCTGTGTCTAACCACTGTGTCTCTGCAATGGGAAATGAATTTGACTGTTAACCTTCATTTTCTCCTGGATTTTTTCTCCTGGATTTTGTCTCCTGGACAGTTGTTTTTTTCGCCTATGATTTAACTAGGCAGAGTAATAAAACTTAATCCCTTATTTACAGTGGTGGCCCAGGTTAGCTCTGTAGACCAGATCGGTGCTATGTCCATTAGCGAAACAGAGAACTTGCTTTCGTATTGGATGGGGACAATGGTGTTTTGCTCTCCTCTTACGTAATTGTAATTGGAGCAACATAAATTCTTAAGGGTTGCTACCTAGCATTGTACCTACACAGAGTCATTTACATTTTATGAGTATTTAGCTGACGCTCTTATCCAGAGGCAACTTACAAGGTTTAATTCATATTATAGGGGTGGCCAATGTAGTGTTAGGAGTCTGCCCAAGGACTCTTATTGGTTGTAGCACAGCCTAGTCAGTCAGCCCGGATTCGAAACCCCAGGTCTCCAACATGTGGTGGTTGCTATTTGGCGGGTAGTGGTGTTATCCGCTGAGCTACACCAACCAGTCCTGCTTTAGTCTGTCTGACCAATTTAATATGTATAACTGTATATTTACACGGCACACATTGTTTATCAATCAATCCTGTTCAAGTCCTGTGTGTTCACAATTGAGCCCTTATTCAATGAAAAAAAATCGATATGACCATTTTTTGTGTGTATTTATTAATAAAGGGGTCACTAAAATGCAAGTAAAGCCTGCTTTTTGGACTTTACGCTTCTGTAAAAGGTCAAGTAAAAAAAAAATAACAGACATTCCAAAAAAAAAAAATGAGTTGGAATGGTGGGGTACATGGTTTTTCATTGGAAGGACTCAACTAGAGAAATTGTGATGGGGGACTGTATACTGTTATACTGTCCTGTTATAAAAACTTTTGAAGGGGATGTCCTGTGTGAACGTATTAAGTTGGCTTTGCCGCCTGTAGGTGTCCATGTGTCATTGGTCATGTCTATGTTCTGTGGTATTGTTCTTAAAGTTTCTTATGGTTGCTGCCTAAGCCATGACTGTGTGTTATTCTTAGTACTTGCTAAGGATTGGTTGAGGGCATTCCCAGGGTATTTCTTCTAAGGTGGTAGCTAGGCCATTGAGCATGGTATCCAGTGGTGGGCTGCTTAAAGTGTTTTGAGCGAATGCAATGTTGACGTAAAGTAGTTGCTTAGGTTGTAGCCGGGTGCATGGCGTTAAAATGAGTTTTAAGGAATATAAAACTAGCTAAGCAGAAAATACCATTATACATTTACGTGAAACTGCACCAGCTAAAAATATACCATGGACCATGTGTTTATGTATATATATATTATATATATATATATATGATATATATATATAGTATATATATGTATATCTATATTATATATATATATATATATATATATATTAAACTTTGTTATGCAGAGGACACGTGGTTGTAATTACTGGCGAGAACAGTATTAAGACGGAATGGTATAGAAACTTTTAGCCATAGGTGAATGCTATTTTTTCAGCAGACAGAACTGGTTGAGACCCCAGGCTTCTCCACTTGTATGCTAATGTAAAACTAAAACGACAAAATAATAAATCTTTATGGCTCGCACGCACAAGGGCTGAGTCAAGTGGCCTGGTCAATAAATTAGGGCTTAGCAATAGATCTGCGCTAATTTTATATTAATATCATGTTTATGCTTAACTTGCCAAGTAATCAAACACCATTTCCCAAACACAGTGAGAAAAATTGGCCAATCTCAAGAAAAACTGTTTTGTCTGGGTACATACCTGTACATTATGGAATGCATAGATCTCAAGAGCTAAAAGACTTTTTATTCAGATTAATATCAGCATAATCACAGGGTGATTTACAGGAATCACAAAAAGGTGGAACCAATAGGAGGAACCAATTTCACCGAAGAGGTAAAAAAACATTCAGGCTTTTGTTAGTGAAATGGTGAAAGAGTGGGCAGCAGGTCTAAACATTCTCACAAGTTTGGTAATTTATGCTTCAACTGAAAGCCTAAAAATCATAGTTCACATCTGGATCCAGGTCATGATTCCCTGGCTAGGTTCCACATCTTTCAATACCTTCACTAAAACCTTGACCTGTTTCTCTCTTGTCTCCTGCCTAGTTCAGCCTTCCCAAACAGTGTTCCCCCAGCTGCGTCTAGCCATCTGTGTATTTGTTTCCTTCTCTCTTTGCTACCGCAAACATTCATTAAATGGTGCAACGGTTTTCTCACTGCAACGGTGAGAAACGTATATGCAAACTTACTTTATACACCTTTTTCCCACATGTTGGTTTACTTTAGAAACCGTGGTGAAACACCATGGCTGTTCAAAATGGCACACTACATACTTCTCTCAAGTAGCAGCTAGTATGCTGAATGTGAACACATTGTAAAATCTGTAGTTGCACTAAAGATCCTTGGATGGTGTTCTACTCCAGCCAGAGTTTCTAATGTACAGGTGGAGCTCTCTTCATGGTGTACTGTATAACATCATGCACTGCGGCCTGACCAGCTCTCAGCCTGTTCAGCCAGAGATAATGGCAAGGGGTAACACTGGGGAGCAAAGCGGCACCAGCTCTGAGGTAAATGTGGATGTAGTGATTGATTGTAGTGAAGTATGTTTTCAGACAGATAGATAGACAAATAGATAGACAGACAGGCAGACAGATAGATACATTAACCCTAGGTAGGTACCAGCTCAGTAATATTAACTATTAAACTATAGTAAAACTATAACTATAATATAACTATAGTAACTATAAATTACTATTTAAATATACTAAACTATAGCAAACTATAAATATACAGGTCTGAAGATTAATAAAAAATGAACTCGCTTTAGAGAATATGTTTTAGAGTGAAATAGCCGAGGAGAGCTAACAGCTAGGGTAACCGTATTTCAGGAGAACTGAGCAGCATTAGCAGCAGCTAGCTCTAAACAGTGGATACAGTAATAACAGCTCTGAGGTAAATGTGGGTGTAGTGGTTGTAGTGGGGTTGTGTGTTCATCAGAATGAGCCTCAGAAAGTTAAATATACAGGTCTGAAGATTAATAAAAGATGAACTCGCTTTAGAGGATCAGTTTTATAGTGAAATAGCCGAGGGGAGCTAACAGTTAGGCTAACCGCATCTCGGGTTAACTGAGCAGCGTTAGCAGCAGCTAGCTCTAAACAGGGGATACAGTAATAACAACTCTGAGGTAAATGTGAGGTAACTGGTCATGTGACTGTATTAGTATACTACACTGTAGGTCTGAACTTGTTACTGTACTGTATACCACACACAGGGGCCGTATACAGTGTGCAGTATATACTACTGTAGTGTGCAGTGTGCGGTATAGCAGTGTGCCATTTTGAATACAGTCCATGTTTTCTACTGTGTTTGTTTTACCATACGTGCAGTCTTTATCACTCCTCATATTTTTTTGATGGTATTGTTTTTATATCTGACTATTGTCCAGAGGTTACATTGTTTTATAAAATAAAGATGTACTTGCAACCAGTTCTTCTTGCCTCCCGCCTTGTGTCTTTTATGGGTACTACTGTTTGGGTACATGAGCTACACTCTTTGTAGAATGTTTCCTGACAGGTTCCTTGACTCGATTTGACTTCTGGGTGCAGAGTTTATGCTCCGATAGTCATCTTTCAGATAAAGAAGGTAATATAGTGGGAAAATTAAAATGAAAGTGATTCAGATCCACTGCACCTCCATTCATTCAGCCAGACTGAATAGTAAGTAGGTTAGCAGAACCAGTAGAACCAGGCTAAATATGCATTAAATGGAGTAAACTGTTGTTAGTTTTGCGAGTTGCTTTCTACCACTACTTTGAACTGTAGCTCAGCGTTGGGAAGAAGCCGCTCAGGGTCTAAATGTGTTTACAAGTCACACACAATGAATGAGGATCAGTTTGCTCTACAATTTAATAAAAACAGTTATTTGCATGCAAAACTGTTTTAGGAATTATGGTCTGGAAATCTGACGGTTGTGCAGAACTTAGAACAGTGTATACACTCATCATCACAAGGACAGTTGCACAAACAGCTGCACCCAGAAGGATTCAGCCAACAGGAATGAAACTTGGTGGGTAGGTTTGAAATTGTGAGACATGCTAATGATTCAAGTTTCACACTCAGCTGCACATGTGATGTGAGCAAGGACGAGCCTTATCACTGTACCTGACTGACCCAACAGCTAAGATTGCAGATATTTAGCGAGCAGTGGTGTCCTCCATGAGTTATCCTGTTAGTGAAGCACCATTGGCAGACGGCTGCACCACACAGGACTACATGCACACAGGCTGTTACGATGACTGTCCTTAACACCACGTCACTGTCACCAAAGACTGCAACGGTGTCTTGCTAGACAGTCATGGAGTGGCATCACCAATTGTAGAGTGCCAAGATGAACGGTCTGTTGTCATACGTCACATGTCCAGAAGACCACTCCACCTCCACCGCACCATCTGCAGGAACTGTGTGAGGATATTCAAGCTGCATGGGATGGATTATCACAGGACACCATTAGGAGCCTCTACAGCTCCATGCCCTGACATCTGGCATGTTACATTAGCAACGTGACGGCCTGATGCCATACTGAGAGACAGACCTCTGTATGTGTAGCTCAATAAATATTGATCATATCAGTCTAAATTTATCATCAGTTATTGATCCTGGTCACCTTTATCTTCCTTCCCAATAAACCTGCAATCACACACCTCCTTCTGGGTGCAGCTATCCAATTGACGGTGAGTGTATATTCATATATACTTGAGTAACGTAAAAGTATTATTAATTGTGAATATTGAAAAATGGAAATGATAATCCACAAAAATAATTAAGAAACAAGTCAGTATTTTGGGATCAACTAAAACATGTAAAGGAGATAAGTGAGTCATCTGAAAGCGAAAGAACACACGCTTCCTAGAATAAAAAGTGACCTTCACACTTTAAGCTTACACAAGCTCACATTCCTATTTGTGTCTGACACTGTTTTGGATACAATCGTGGCAGCACGATGCAAACATATCACAGAGTGAAAATACAAGTTATTGCTTCTTTTGAGAGTTATATATAATAGAATTTTTATAACTTCAGAGATAGTACTGTTTAAATTATTAGCATATTAATTGTATTTGATTTGGGGCATCATGTACAGTGTAAAAATGACTTATGCAGTAAATCATGATGATGCCTTTGTTTCACTTAACTTATCAAATAAAGGTTTGTCATTTCAGCTTTAAGAGCACTTTAATGTGAGTACTAAGAAATACTTCACTTAACCTAAACAAGTAAGTTGAAGCCAATAATGGACAAGTGAAAAAAAACTCATTTTCAAAGTCTTTAAACTCTTTTCTTTAAACTTTCATTGCTATTTTGAAAAAACAAAACAAAAACAAAACAGAACTGTATGATTCAAACCTTCAGAATGAATACAAAGCCAAACTAGACATTTAGTCATACATTGAAAGAAATAGTAATTCCAACTTGATTTAACTTAAAAAACTTAAAGTTCTTAACTTAAAGCCAATTACATTTTTTAAAGTGCACACTGTAAAAAACTGTTTTGTTGGTCCAACTTGTTTTTTTACAAGCAAATAAACTATATAAAATCAACCTTTAAAAAAGTACATTGAAGAAAAGATTTTTTAAAATATCATTAATTTCTTGAGTGGCGTAAAACTTGTTTAATTGGTTGTAACAAGATGAGGTAATTTTTTAGGTTGCATTTTTACAGTATATGATGATTACTGAAATAAGAGTCAGATAATGTTAAGTTATTTTATCTTCATGATCACCTGAAACAATCATAAAGTTGAAAAAGTGGATTTAAAAAATATATGAACAGATTAGAATGCAACTGCAATAAAAAGCAGCTATAAATAACTAACAACTTGTGATTTGGGGCAGTATATTTTTTCATAGCTGTTGAATATACAGATTTTTATTTCCTTCTAAAAAAAATCTTCAAACATGAAAATAAGGTAAGGTGCCCGGGAACATGATGATGACAGGTGCAAATCAATACTTTAACTAACAAATCTGGGTGCTGCTGGCAAACTACATAATGACAACTCATTATAATGAATTATAAATCTATAATTCCTGACAATCTGGTGGGTAATGTCATTTAGTTTTGTACATGTTAGGGTGCACTCAAAGGGAAATGAGATTGTATCATATGAGTCTGAGGTTTGAGAATAGTTCACACAGAGTCATCACAACTTCTTACCAGGCTTCTTACCGACTTTTTGTGCACAGAGAGGACGATGAAGGAGGAAGACAATATCGGAGGTATTCTGAATTGAAAATGAAACTACCATTTATACAGCCAGACTGAATAAAGTTTCGAGTATACACACACACTCCTCCCGTAAGCACCTGTAAAACCTGAAGGTGCTCTGACATTGTTTTGGATATACACCTGGCAACAGCAGACTTAGCAAGACATCCTGTATATAATGTAAGTGCATACTTATTTTTTAATTACTTAAAAATGTTAGGAATTCATAAAGAAATAAAGAAATGAAATATGATCAATTTATAATATAAGTGCAATTTTAAGATGCAAAATGAATTTTGTTATTTCATCCTTTATAGTTAAAAACTTTTCTGAAACAAAGATTAACATTGCACCCAAACTTTAAACTCTCAGCTTTTTACATAAGACTGAAAATTACTAGGGGAATCTGACCACACAACATTAGCTGTTAGAAATGATAAAGCAATTAATTTAGACCAGTGCATTTAAAGATTATTCAATCTATTAATCTAGCTCCCCCACGATGTTTTCTCCAAGCTATGTGAAAAAAATAAACAAGCAAATTAATTGTAAAGACTGCAACGGCCGTTTCAAATGTATGCAATCATTTCAAAAATGGCATTTCTAAGAAAGACCTATGCCTGATGAGGAATATGCAGTTCTACTCATGTTACTTATATATGTAAATGCCCATAATGTCAAGGTTTTAATTAGGGCTGCCCTCTAGAAGTCGATGATTTTAATCGTCAGTCGGCGACCCTTAAAGTCGACTGACCACAGTGACCTTTTTCCCCCGTAAAACAGACTAAAGCTTACAAAAATGCACAAGAACTTTAAGAATGTAAAAAGACATGTTAATAATTATCAAAGGGGAATAATAAATATATTAAATATATATTAAAGGTCTAGCTGGGCTGTGACGTATCCTTGCAAAAAAAAATGTAATCCACGTGACGGTGTGCGCTGGCGTTTCACCGCTAAGGAAGCCATGAAGATGAGACACATGGGTGGAGCGATGTCTCAGAGAAAGTCTGGAGGAGCTTCTGAAGAAGAGAATCTGAACAAACGAAACCGAATTCTGCTCTTCATTCAGTCAGACATCCAACACTGCTCCAAACGAGGGAGCTGACTTCCGGTTTAGACATAACGGCTGGTTGCGTGAAGGAGAAACGGAGCGGAGACGTTTGTTTTATTATAATTTCATAATTTTAGAACCTAAATTACAGAGATGTGTATTCATTCCTCTACAGTTAAGATTATCTTTATTTAAGGATAAGTACAGCCACTTAATACGCCTGCCGATAAACGAGAGATAATGATTCCAGCGCGGGGAATATAATAAACAGTTTCAGCTCTACCATTCTTCTTTTCATCTAATAATAATTTAAATATGGCCTAATCTGGTTTTATTTAGCAGGTCATTATTGAGAGATGAAAGACGAAGCGTCCTACTACTGAAGAAGCTGTTAGAAGTGAAATTAAAAAGTCTATAAGCTATAAGCGCTAATGTTTAGTATAAATACGCGCTGTTGCCCGGCGCTATATCCTGTGACTAAAGGCTCCAATTCAGATCAATCATCATAAGCCCCGCCTCTTTTAGTTCAGAAATATGTTCCTGTGACTCTGCTGATTTTCTAAATGAGGAGGATCAGATCTGAACTGTATGCAGACTGATTTACTGATTACTAGATAATGTACATGGAGAAAAAACATGAACGAATAGTCGAATCGTCGACCAGGACGGGCGAATCCGATTCGACTGACAAAATTCTGAGTCGGGCACAGCTCTAGTTTTAATATTGGTAGAAACCACGATGATCACACAGAAGAAAGATCTACAGTTCTCCATGCACTCAAAAAAGAAGGTTCTTCAAACGGTTCCTTGCTATACAGAACCATGAATGCTTCAAGAACCCTTTGCATGATGAAATGCTTCAGACTGATGGAAACTGTGCTGTAGATTGTTCTATACAGATCCTTTTTGAAAGCTTTCTATAAAGCACAAAAATGGGTTCTTCCATTGTTACAATGTCAAAAACCGAATTAACCTGATTGGTGCTACATAGAAACATGTACAACGCATTCTCGTTCAATCTGAAGAGCCATTTCATCATTCCAAGCAGCTATTTAATCGCGCAAAAGATTCTTTAAGTGTTCATTGTTGTGTTTAATACATTTTCTTAAGGAACATTCTTTTATCTATAAAAAATTACCTTGTGATTTTGCCTTTAGATAAACACCATCAAGTAAGATATTTCGCTACAGTTATTGAGCTGACTGGGCAGTTTCTTTTCTAACTGGAATTTGATACTGTATCTTATTGCTTTTAATCTGGTTGAACCAGCCTTGACATGTTTCATTGTTTCCATGGACAGAACTGGCATGGGAGGTTCTCTACTGAACATTGCAATAGACCCACTTATCAAACTCATCAGCTATGCTATGATCATGGCAAGGGGATTCTCACCAACTGCCCTGAATACCATCTGTCTGTTCTTCTTGAGAACAGACATACCAAAAGAAGACAGTGAATGTGTATTATGTACAATTGTAGCTGCAAGAAGGACAGAGTATCAGCCCTACAGATCTGCAGTAAACCTCTTTGGCCCTTCTGAGTATGGGCTAAAATCTGGGAATTACATCCAGCAGAGCAGATTCCATCTACAGCAGATTTACTACAGGTTCATGCAGAACAAATGCCCACATACTGAGGACACAGAGGAGAGAAGCCAGGTATCAACAGAGGAGCTATTTTTATCAATGCACAGGTGTGGAAGTCTTATAGGGATTCCTCCATACAGTAAGTATAACACCAAACTAAGTGAGTTAGTGCGCCAATGTTCTAAAATATAGGGAAGGCACAAAACTTGACAGATCTCTGTATAAATTCCAACAAAGAAGCTGCTGGTGGTGACCTCAGCCTCATCAGTGAGGGCATTTCTGCTTCACTAATGTCTGTTTAACTGAAAACCAAAAAAAAAAAGATTTAAGTGTGGCTGTTGGTTTAATAATGTGTAAATTTGATGTATGGGCTTTTCTGTACCTGGCTAGAATTCAGAATTCAGAACCATTTACTATTTGCGTAAGAATTTGTCATCTGTGTTTAACCCATCCATACACTGTAACACCCTCTTATACACATAGTAGGAGGTTAGGTGCATATACACACATTCACACACACACACACACATGTATATATATATATATATATGAATAATTAGAAGCATATTAGTTAAGTTTAGTTATTTTTTATATGTAATTCTTCTTTTTCTCTTTCAGTGAGGGAAATAACAGGGGAAATCCAGTTGGAGAACACTGAGGCTGCTGAGGAAGGAATACTTAACATGAGAATAAACAGAACAGATGGTATTTAAGCCCATCAAACCAAAATTAAATGGGTTAAAAGACACAGTAAAACAATTATTTGTATTACGTAAATTAATCAAATGTAAAAGTAAAATCACAAGTAAAAATGCAGATTTATCTCATGCAAATCGTTTTTAATAAAACCATGTCTGTAATTGTTCATCATAATTATTGTATTAATCAATATATTACATTAACCACTATTATAGGTTATCACCATCTATTAACCCTTATATGACTGTAAATCTGCATCTGTTCCTCAATGTATTATTTAATTATTTATTTGTGTGTCAGATGTATGTGTTAAGGTCTCTCTCTTTTTCGGATTCCATGACATTGATTGATTGGTTGATTGATTGGTTAAATGAGTGGTTGAATGATTGGATGATTTGTTGTTTAGTTGGTTAGTTCGTTGAATGATTAATTCTTCAGAAGTGTTTAACTAAGATGGTTTGTTACACTAGTAGACAGCCTGGCTGGAATTTTAAAATGTTGTGTCTTAGTTTACATTTAGGCTCGTAGGAACATAATTTGAAATGACTAACTTCCATAAAACCTTCCGCTGAACATTAGGTAAAAGTTTTTTTTTATGTTATTAGGATTTGTGGGTAATGTTAACCAAAGTTGTGGGAATGTTCTATGTTAGCTGGGAGCGAGACTTGTCCAAGTCAGAAAATTTAATTTTAAATACAAATTGACATTTCTTGGTTGAAATGAATGAAGAAAACTAAACTTTGTTCCAATAGCTCATCATTATCTGTAAACAAATCCTAATGATCATCAAAGTGTATACAATAAATAGATAACTCAAAACAGAGTTTGTCAAATTTACATTTGATTTGTGTAAAGTGTTTATCTCTCTCCTTCTGGGAGAAGTTCAGCGGGTGCACAAACGTTCACTCAAGGTTCATATAGGTAAGCATGACTTTACAATCTAATTCAAATATATAAAAATATGCTTGACTGAGGTGATTTAATCAAGGGGTAACAATGTGGCCCTGAGAAGCCCTCTCCCCCAGAAACCACTTTTCTTAGCTTAGGTATCACATAAAACAATCCTTATTTCCCGCCTACCAGCAAGCCTGGCACACCCTCACACAGTGCACTGCAATTACTGCAGGCCATGTAGGAGTGGAAGCACTCTGGAAGCTAACCAATCAGAACAGAGTGGGCACACTAAATTCAGGAGGTGGGCCTAAAAAATCCACCTGATCCACTACTACCAGTGCAACATCACTATCTCAGTGTCACTGCAGTGCTGAGAATGACCTTTCCAGAGGACAGAGCACGGAGGGTGGGAGACAGTGGCTTAACAGTAGTTCACGTGCACACTGCCCTTAACTTTGAACGACGATGTGACTCAACCAGACGCCTTTAGAAGAAGCTTCTGCTACCAGTTGCACTTCCTGTTTATGCTGATCCGAGACCAGATTCCAGTTTGTTTTAGGATATTGAGGTCAACGTACAGTGTTAAATACACTACACTGACCCTGGATGAGAATAAAAGAGAGGCAGCTACTCTGAATGAAAAAGGGATATATGATCTTCTCTTATGCTTGTAAAGCCCCTAGAAGCCCACCTAACTATAAGGCAATCTAAAGCATTTCTCCTAAGGTTGTTTTTCTGCTTTTTATGTCTTATAAGACATATATCTTATATTTAGTTCATAATTATAGATTATAGAACATATATGCATACTGCTGTGTCTGATCCACTCACACCAGCACAACACACACTAACATACCACCATCATGTCAGTGTCACTGCAGTGCTGAGAATGATCTCCCATCCGCATCATACCTGCTCTGTGGTGGTCCTGTGGGGGTCCTGACCATTGAAGAACAGGGTAATACAGTATACAGAAAAACAGATGGACTACAGTCTGGAACTGTACACATACAGAGTGTCCTATATGGTTAGTGGAGCTGATTAAAAGGACTGATATAAAAGAGAATCTCAGGATGAACAGACCAACAGAAATGGCCCAAAAAAAGATGCCTGGTTCCACTGATTTGGAAAGACGTCCGGTTCCATTGATTACATTAAAATCAAATGAGGTTTGTGGCCTCTCCTGTACAATTGCCATTACGGAGATACTTGTTTTTCTTTGGACAGCGATGATATATACAGTAAAAATGTTATATTATATTTTAGTTCATTTATGATCTGCAGAACGATAAAATTAAATATCTGAACCATAAATAATCAGAACCATACTGAATGGTATAGCATCAAATTCTATTGAATTGCATCGTATGGGGTTTGGAGTGTTGAATCAAATTCGGGTTGAATCGTGCTTTAGTTGCTTCATGCTTCTTTAACATATTGGACTGTAGCCAATGCACACACATGGGTATTGCATCGGCCATTGTGATGGAGGTGCACATCCCTAGGGGCAGCTATAGGTCAGGAACTATATGTCTAAGTCTATTTGGAATTATGCAAATGATGCTAAAGGGTGGATATTAGCACCTGTTAATTGCATTAGCCATGTAGCTCCAGTGCAAAAGTGAGGACGCAGAACTGAACACCAAGCAAAACTTTGACTGACCGAGCACATTTGATATAAGGGTTAAACGTGTGTTTTTGTTTTTTTTTGTGAAAAGATTCCTGTAAATAATTCAAGCAACCAACCACCCTGTGTTTTTATTTACAGTTACCAATGGGAAAAAGGATTCTGGTGATCTGAAGAGCCCAGAGGACCTTAAACAAGAATGAAAGGGTTCTACACACGAACAAAGCCAGATCACCACACCCTTTTATGAATACTGCCTTCTTTAGGTTTTCCAATATGTTAAATTCATCAAGTGAACAGTAACTGAGTTGTTTACTGGGTTGCAATGTGCTTTAAGATGTGCCTTCTCTGTAAAGGATGTGGTAACTTACTTTAATGTTGTCTACGAATGTACATCACTGCTGTTAGATCAATCAAAATCTCCAGAATGATAACATTACAGGAGAAATTAAAAACAAACTTGACTTTAATGTGTGAGACTTTTTCCCAATTCTAGGTCATTTATTTTAGTCCATTCATCATGAGATTTACACACACTGTAAAGGGCAACAGCTATTTCCATATTATGTCAGAAACTGACATAACCAAAACGGAATAGAGGGTTTTGCTCCTCCAGCAGCGGCAGCAGCAGTGATATATACAGTGCCTATTCTGTTATGACTAGCAACATTATTTGGACTTCAGAAACCAGCAAAAGAAGTAATCACTCAAAGAATAGTAATCAGCCTCGTCAGCCAAGTGGTGTGAGCAGTGGGAGCAGATGGAACCAGAGAGGAGCACATGAAGTCAGAAGTCATGTGCAGTACCATGCAAGCCCAGGAGGGGGTAGAATATGACATGGTTACAAGGGTAACCATCTAGGGAGATGCTGAAACCACTAAAATCAGGGGAGTGAGTGAGTGAGTGAGTGTGAGTGAGTGAGAGAGTTAGTGTGTGAGTGAGTTAGTGTGTGTGTGAGTGAGTAAGTGAGTGAGTGAGTGAGTGTGAGTGAGTGAGAGAGTTAGTGTGTGAGTGAGTTAGTGTGTGTGTGAGTGAGTAAGTGAGTGAGTGAGTGAGTGAGTGTGTGAGTGAGTGTTAAGTGAGTGAGTGAGCGTGTGAGTGAGTGTGTGAGTGAGTGAGTGTGTGAGTGAGTGAGTGTGTGAGTGAGTGTTAAGTGAGTGAGTGAGCGTGTGAGTGAGTGTGTGTGTGAGTGAGTGAGTGAGTGAGTGTGTGAGTGAGTGTTAAGTGAGTGAGTGAGCGTGTGAGTGAGTGAATGTTGAAAGTTGTTGTATGAGTGACTGAGGATACCTACGAATACTTTCTTTACCATTAACAGTGATTATCACATAAACGTTTGGGCAGAAATTCCTTGTGGTGAACTGCCTTATTTTGGGTTATTCTTTCTGTGTTTGCACAGTTACTTATGCTTTTATTGTTTGTTTGTTTGTTTTTCAGTATTTGTCATTCTTTCAGGTTAAGGTATCTCATGAGTAACTTTTCTCCTTTAAAATATACTTTTAATGTCTCATAAATACATTCATGCAAACGCATCAACTTCACTATTTATTATTTATCTTGTTTTAGACTTTTAGGAATGAGTCTTCATATAATGTGTTGATTAAAAAATCACCTTCAGTCTGAAGTCTTCAAATAACTGACGGTGTACCTCAACCTTTGAAAATAGTTCACTGACAAAAAGTGGCTCAACCAGCTGAGCCTGTATTTGTGCTGTTTCTGAACTGTGAAACAATGCAACTCTATTTTTACCATGGAAACTTTAACTCACCAAACAATATATGTCTTAGTATATATGAATTTTTAATCCTGTCCTTACTGTTACATAGAGAGAAATTAGCACCATGAGCTGGTCACATTAGGTTTTCACATTAATGTGTATCATTACTGTTTCAATCTCCAGTTTTGTCGATTTGAACTTTTATGCACGATTTACTAATTAATAGTAAGTAAGTGAGACTGAGGACAGGTTTCTAAGGAGAATATCGTCACTGAAAAACAGGAAAAATTTAAAAAATGTATCTCCATTTTTTGGCAATTTTAACTTTTATACATCTACTGACTGCAGCAGCTGCTGTTTACACTGTCCTAATATTTTATGACGAATGGATGAACAGAAATGGCCCAAAAGTCTGGTTCCTTAAAACAAGGTTTTTGCCCTCTCTTGTAAAGTTGCCATTTTGGAGACCAAGTTGCCAAGTTGCCTATTATTGTGATCAGTCCAGAATTCCTATGTTATCTTTGTTCTCGTTACTGATAACATACATAGGCAGCAGTGCAGTACCTGTAGCTGCCATTTTTTGTTCATGTGTCTGTTGCTGGTTTGGAGCTCAGTGGCTGAATGCTGGCCAGGTTTACTCTGTTAATACAAGCCAGTACTGTTTGGTTTTGGTACATAAACCGTACCACAAAACATGCGTACATGCATTATACATTATTACACACTTGTGGGAAAAGTTTTCCAAACTGAGTGACTAGGATTTGTTGTTAAGTCCATCAAAATGTTTTGTCATTTTGGGCTTGGCCAGGAGTGTATAATTGTGCTTTTGTAGCCAAAGGTTTATTTTGCTCATAATATGGAGGAATATGCTAAATACGTATAGTGTTTTGAGAATGACAGATGCTGTGCCCTGAAATGGGTGCAAACTATGCAGAAAAACTGATGTAACTCATTATAGTTCCAGTGGTAGGTCCTGGAGATGGTCCTGGAGGGGACTTTGAGATGTCCTGCTTCAGGCCTGTCTGTCTTTAATCAGATTCATGAAAATGCTGTAGGCGTACTGGAAACTCTGCTGGTAATACCAGTTTGTTTGGAGGAAAGGTGGTATTCATGTAAGAAGGCATGTCAGAGCGGTATCCGACCCTGATGTAATCAGAGATGCAGTCCTGTCATGCCGGTATACAAAGATTGCGTGAGACAGCAGGGTGGCATCAGAACAAAAACAGAAAGCAGTGGAGACAAACGCCATTTCAGACCTCGAAGCCAGCACCAGGACAGATCCACACGGAGGACATTTTATAAAAAGTAAGTAGCTAACTCTCTTCTTTATATTCACGAGTCACATTCACATTCTTTTATGACTTTTGTACATACAGTTTCTAGCATTGTTCGTTTTAACGTCTCATGCTGTGACGAAGTGTACAACTGGGTGACCAAGACCAAAGACCTTGCCGTCCACAAACAAAAGAAAAAATAATAAAAATGAACCAATGTACACTAAAAAGAGAAGGACTTTCTGATTGTTTGATTGCTCTAATCTGTTTTAACACCCTGGCTCTCTGTTTCCACACGTTCCTTAGCACAAAGGTTTGTAAAATGTTTGTTTCATTTCTTCTAAGGCTGTTTGGTGTTACAGTATATGTGAGTGAAGCAGTTTTACCTCCTGCTGAAGCTTAATACTGTGTCCTGTTTATTTCTTTATTTACGCTATTTTTTCACATTAATGTGTATTATTATTTATTATTAGACTTTTAGCAATGAGTCTTCATATAATGTGTTGCAGATGATAACAGCAGTTGAAAACAAGTGACTGATGCTGTGTACCTCAACCTGTACACTTGACAGTAGCTCACTAATGACAAAAAGTGGCTCAACCAGCTGAGCCTGTATTTGTGGTGTTTTCACTGAACTGCGGAAACGAAGCAACTCTGTTTTTTTAACATTAGAACTTTAACTCACCAACCAACATGTGTCTTGTACATACAGTATATATATATATATATATATATATATATATATATATGTATTTCCTCTTTGCACATTCTGTTACATGGAGGAAAACTAGCACCACAAGCAGGTCAGAGGTGTAGAGGTGTTGTGAGACATATTGTATTGCTCTGATATATATTTGATTGTGTAGCTGTGTGTATAAATGAGTGTTATTTATTCCTTAATAATATATTATATTATATATATGCGAGTGAAGCAGTTTTACCTCCTGCTGAAGCTTAATACTGTGTCCTGTTTTGCTCTTTGTCACGGGGGATTTTGTCATGACTTGTTTTCTTTTGCTTTCATAGAACTTCAGTTTCCCACTGAGAATACCACTGCCAACCAGTATGGCCACAGCAAACCGACTCTCCCCAGCCGAAGAAGGTTAGACGTGCTGATTACTTTGTTAAATCAATTACGGGAATTCCAAAAAAGCTGCACTGTGTTAAATGTACATAGATGTAACAGAGTCATGTTCATTCCACTGTGTGAATGTGTAGATACATGGTTACAACCAAAGATCGTACTGTTTCTGTTTCAGAGCTCAGGATTGTACTGCTGGGACAAGTTACCGCTGAAATGAATAGAGTGGTCAGATTCATCCTGAAGATTAAGAAGCATAGGGGAATGAAATAATCGTACATGATGGGGTAGCTGCAGGAAGGAGGATCTTCCTGGTGGACACACTTGGATAAAATCGACATGCTTTATATAACACACACAAGAAGATTATTAGAAAACGATCAGGAGTGCGACCCTTTGCCCTCCAGGACCCCACGCTCTGATTGTGGTCCTGCGTGTTGAAAGCCTCATTGATGTTCCTTCTACTAAAGAACTCAAAACCGTCAGTGAGCACATGGAGCTGCTGTCTGAGAAGGCCTGGAAGCACACTATGCTGCTGTTCCTGTGTGAGAAGATGGTGGAAGTAAACTGTAGCGATTTCTTCCTGCTGCAGATTTACCACGACTACATACAGAAGAAAACCCCAGGTAATATCATAGAGCTGACAACAATGTCTGAGGAACGAGAAACACAGCTGAAAAGGGGGTATCAGACAAGAATCAGTGCATATAAAGAACAGGCTGAGAAATGTGCGCTTAGGCGCAGGCGTGGAAGTCTCGAGGTGGAGCATCCTAATAGTAAGTATAAGTCAAATCTACGCCTTTCACCGTTTCGGATTTTATCTTGCAGACCTAACATAACAGTTTAGCATCTCTCCAGTTTAGTACATCTAATTCAGCCCCGGTTCTTTTGTTTTACAGTGAAGGACGAAGACCAGACAGTGGACACCGTGGCTACCAAAAGTACTGGGATGACGCTCTAGAACAACATCACCTCAAACCAGCAGTAGTACTGATTCTGATCTGTGCTCCTTGTGGCTATATGGATTTATGGGGTTGGGTGTGGAAATGTGTCACTGGAGCTGTTGCGATATTTCTACTGACTGGTTCT
>JAMWET010002053.1:0-50000 GCA_024036415.1 Prochilodus magdalenae | reverse complement strand
GAAGAGTGGTTGCTTCTAGGAAGATGTTCTTATAATTAATTAATAAAGTAAAATGCTCCTGTATTTTTCTCCAGACAGAATGAAGCCAGAACAAACCTAGTAAGCAATGACTGTTTATGGACGTCTAAAATGTGTTTAAATATAGTTAGATATGTGATTTTAACGTGATTAGATACGATATGCTGCAGTTATCACTTCTGGTGTGAAATGGTCTGAATGTTTCGGTGTAGTTTGATCCGAATACACAGCAACATTAGATCACATTAACATACTGAACCACAGAGTGGCTATGGCGTTAACCCGTTTCACCGAAAATAGGCCTTTGACTTCTCCTATTTAGGATATATGTCGTTTTTGCGACATTCTGTCTCATGAAAACAACATCTTTTCTCATAATTACGAGATCCCGGGGGATTTTTTTGTTTCCTGTACATGGCAGCAATACGCCAACATAAGAAATAGCAAACAGAAAATACATTGCAATGCATCGCAATGTGTATGCGAACAGGTGTGTGTAATCAATACACAGTACAGGGATGACGAAAGGAAAATGAGACATGATTGGGTGATGGCGGACATGTGACAGTGACAGCATTCTGGGATACTTTGCTGGCAATAATAGTTTGTTTGGAGGAAAGGTGCTGTTCATGTAAGAAGGCATGTCAGAGCAGTGTACGTTACCGATGTAAGCAGAGATGCATTCCTGTCATACCTGAACTGTTGGTTACACAAAAATTTCGTCCAGGGTGTCTGACAGCAGGGTTGCATCAGAACAAAAACAGAAAGCACCCATGGCATCATGCGTCAACAGTGTGTCACAACATAGTCCAAGCAGAGTCTGTGAGACACCTCACAAACCCTGTATCCTCTTCCCCAGTCCGTGGCTGCTCAACTTTCAGCTAACCAAGCCACCAGTGTCTGCTCCAAACAACATTAAAGGAACACCATGCATGGTGGCCTGCTGCCATCCAACCATCTACCAGCTGGACTCTGTTGCTAATCCTTGTTGCGTTGCTTCCTTCGCAGTCCTTGCTGATTGAGCCTACAGCACCTCTTCTTCTATTTTTCTATTTCTGTTCTACTTATATATATATTTCTATTTGTAATTAACAAGAGACATATGAACCACACACACACACACAAACACAAACATATATATCTATATTTGTCCTTAAGTGTAACTGTAATGGAGTAGTTGAGGTGCACAGTGGTTTTATTCGAGTCAGTCCGGTTAACAAGGGTCAAAACACAGCTGGGTATTACTAAAGACATGTCCATAAATATAAAGCAGAAACAAAACAGGGGTCAAGAACTGAAGACAAACACTACAAAACAAAGAGAACAAGAACTGAAAGGAAAGATTCACGAGGGGAAAACAGGCTCCGAACCAACAAAGGGGCAACAGAGACTTTACAAACCAACAGGCCAAACAGAGGAGTCTTAATACAAGTCCTAATGGGTAACAGATTGGTCTCAGGTGTGGGAGTGGGTGGAGCCAGGGTGGAGCAGGAAGAGCTGTGCTATGACATGAAGTAACGAGAGGGGGCGTTGTGAGACATGAACAGGAACAGGCAGACAGGTAGACAGACAAAGATGTGACAGTAACAGAGATGTGATTTTTTTTCCCCCCACAATCAACTGACTTGTGCTGTCTGTGAAGTTTTATATAAGGTATAAAGGGGTGATTTCGGTCATTATTAGGACTTACCTGTAATGTACAGTTGTTTCTACCGCCGAAGAACAATAAAACTCGAGGCTCAGTCTCTAAATGTCATGTGTTCTGAAGATGCTCTCTAAGCGAGAGCTTAACAAATTTCAGCTTAATACTCATCCACCTGTTAGTACACTTCATACGTGTCTACATTATATATCTTTTATGAGACTTAAGAAACGGATCTTCTCTAAGCCCTTACAGGTAGCTTTACTGTCTACTTGTAGTTATTTTGGAATGAGCTGTCAAAAGACAAGGAACACTCTTCACTGTCCAGGAAACTCCTTATTGTTTTTATATTTAATATTTGTTTTAGCTGGCAAACCATTAGCAACATATTCTTATTTACAATTGCAGCTTGGCAAGATGAAGAAGCCACATGAGCTATACAAGAGAAATACAAACAGGCAGATTACAATAATCAACAATGAAGCAACAGACCAAGTTACTGACTAACAAAAAAAGAAAAAAGGAAAAAAGTCAACAAGTCAACGGCTTATAAACTGTCCTGTGAGGGGAGGAGCGTATGTGGCTAAAACAGTGGAGTGTGAGAGTGACTATGTGTCGTCATTTGGAACCTCCTTGTGGTTTAGTAGTGTAACAGCACACTGATGGCTGCCACCACCAGCTTGTGTTCTTACACAAGTAGGAAATGGTCATAATAATGTGACTTTGTTCACTAACTGTCCGTCCATTTTTCAATTAAATATAGTGTTTAAAGGACTTCCACATCATTGTATTCTGTTTATATTTACAGACTAAAGACAGTCATACTGCTTTGTGTGTAGGGTACTGCATGTGTTTGGTTAAAAATAATAATTATAATAAATAATTTTTTTTTTTATGGAGATACAGGACTGTCAACTTTGGAATTTCTGTCCCTCTAATTTCCACAGGTGGTGCAAAAATAGCCAAGCAGTGACAAAAATAAGAATAAATTTTTTTTATACATCAGTTGAGTATTGACATTTTTGATTGTAAATCAATTTTGGTTATATATTTATTATAACCTCTGACAATAAAAGAAACGCTGGTAACGCTGGCTACGCTGGTAATAATAGTTCACTTGGCCTAGACTCAGTGACCTGATATAAACTGTAGAGCACAGTGTGATCGTATGATAGGCCGTCATCATGTTCAGAGGCAAGAACCGCCCGCTGCACATGAACAGACCTGTTCTACTGGGTGTGCCAGTGCAAAGTGCATGCCCACTTCAATCACATGGTACTGGAGTGAACTGATATCGCCATTTTAGACAGTACACCTAGCAGGAAGTTACCTAATGGTGGACACATCAACAGTAAGTGTTTAATTCTTTTTAGGCTTCTTGGTGGAGGCAGCGCTGCAGTGTGTTAGATTCAGCAGTAAGAAAGAGATAAATAAGCTGTGTCTGTTTCTTAGTAGCAGTTTATTGTATTTGAATAAATCCAGAAGAAGAAGACGAGAAATGTTCTTTATTTGCTCATCTGTTACAATAAGAACGAACAAACTGATTACAAAAAGGGGATAAAATCACTGTAGCTGTAAACAGCATGGTGTAATCGGGTGATTTTAAGCCGAGCTTCTGTGCATTCCAGGGCACTTCAGCAAAATGAAAGTACAAGCCACAAACGACGGCCTGCGTAGTCTGATATTCACCTGTTCTACGGCCTGCACAGTTTGACTACCTTTTCTGACCTGCATGATAAAGGGAACTTTACGACGATGAAATATTGTTTTGCTGTGTGTTACTGTGCAGGGTTATGGGAATTAAGTACGGTATCTCCGACCGAAGACCAACGCTATAGCATTCTTTGTACTGTTGTACTTAGTAAATGTGTCTTGTCTTGTTTTGCTTCCACGTACAGGATTTGTTCTTATGTGTGACCAGCTGTAACTGAAAAATCGTTATTGGAGAGACTTCGTGTGGTTGACCTGGGCTAAATTCCAACTGCAGCCATGGCAAGCAATATCTCACCAACGGCTCCAGGTTAGATCTTTCAAACCACAATCCGTACATCTTTTCTAGCAACAAAACAGTCATTACATAACAGATATTAATTTCCATCTAATTCATCTTAAATGAAATTTGAGGAAGTAGATAAGTTTGAAGAACTATGTTAAAACTTTAGTAGAACTTTAATATAAAACTACTAAAATGTACTAAAAATAATAAAATGTTAAAGCTGTAGCACATGTTTTATTGTGAGCATCTGTTAGCAAACCATTAGTAATTTCTTTAACAGCTATCAGCCCGTAGCTCAAGGCTTACCTGAATAAAATACAGTTCTGTAGCAGTTTAGGAGGTAAACTGTATAATACCTAGCCTATTACAGCGTACTCAAATTTATTATTCATTTTCAGTTTTGTTAGACTTACTGGTCTACATCAGACTGTAGGTAGTGAAATAAGGTTTGGGTTGTTGAGCACACTTCGTACACAGGCAGAAAAGGTGTCACTTAAGCTGGAGAGGTCAGTAATGCCGTAATGATTATAGTATGGCTGCAAAATGATGCAGTGTTGCGCAAGACTAGGGGTGAATCCTCCATAAGCTTATTCATTAGTGCCTGTGCAATGCTCAACACTATTGTTATCCAATGGTACAGCACCATCCAACTCCGTAAAGTTGGGTCTGATCAAGGCATGGTGTTTACAGCCAAAGTTTTTATATGAATTATAATCTACTTTATTGCATGCAGATAATCTAGGAAGTCATTTAATCATATCCACCTAACCTACAGATGTATGTAGTTTAGGGTAGATCTAGTTATGGTTGCATTGCAAAGTGTTGGATTGACTCACAGTGTTGGATTTGTCCTTCTTTTTGCATCCCTTTTTCCTCCCATAGAGTCCCATTCGTTTTTTGGACCCACCCAAACCGGCTCTTTTTTCTGGTCTCATTTCCTTTATTAATACTTTTATTCAATAAAATTATCACAAAAGTAACAGTACTTTCACTTAAGTAAGGGTTTTCAGTACTCTCTCCGCCCCTGGATAGGACTGTAACAAGGTGGTGGGGGTTGCGAGACCTTGGTCACAGGAACTGTGGGTGAGAATGTGTGTTTATAAGGTGTTGGACTGGAAGAAAGAGGGGGTTCAGGCATGTTCCTTCCCAAAGTGGTGTTACCTCCGGGGGCGACTTGTGAATCCGCACAGTAGTCAGAGTGTTATGTTGTGACTGAGGTTTAACCTGGCCAAGGAGATGTGAATTATTGGGGTTTGAAAGAGGCATGGTGGTGTGTGCCAGAGGGGTGGGACATTCCATTTCTGAAATTGTGCGGACATTTAACATTCCTCAATCTGCAGTGTCAGATGTTTATCGGGAATACGTCATGGAAGGCAATATGGCCCTCAGTGGACAGCGGAGAGACTGCCCATGGGTGCTTAATGATAGTCACCTGTGGCATCCGCCTAGAACTGTCCAGAAGACCCACCAGAGTGCCTCTGTTAACACCATGGCACCGGTGTTAACTGGACCCTAAAGGACTGACAACTGGAGTGGTCCAATGAAGCACAGTACCAGTTGTTTTAGGTTGATGGTAGGGTTTGTGTGTAGTGCAAACCTCAAGAACCCAGTTTTTTAACAAGGCACTGTGAAGGTTTGTGGTGGTTCTATACTGTTACGTTTTGTGCTCTCATGGGAATTGGTTGGGCCCCTGGTCTGTTTACATACATCGTTGACCAATACCCGCTGTGTTTCACTGCTGGGTGACCATTTGCAGCCCTTCATGGACTTCATGAATGATAGGAATGATAGGACACTCAAGCAGGACAATGCACCATTCCATCTGGTCCAAGTTCAGAATTGCTTCAAAGAGCAGTTCTAAGGAATGGTGTGACCTGCACATTTGCCTGACATGATCCCCGTCGAGGTATTCCACTATCATGCCTCCTTCCAATTCCCGATAATTCAGGTCACCTTGCCATGAGCACACTGGCCAGTACTCAACCTCACTCTCAAAATAACACCTCACAGCTTATTCAAGTGAGGGAATTCCCAAGCCTCCCCTGAGGTAACACCACTTCATAATAAATGTACACACTGGTAACACATGACTTTTTCTACAGTGGGTTGCGAAAGTTTGGGCAGTGTTGTTAATTTTCCTGATTCCTTTATAAAGCATTGATTGTTTGGATAAAAAATTGCGTTAAATATATCATATAGGGGACAAACACAGTGATATTTGAGAAGTGAAATTAAGTTTATATGATTTAAAGAAAGTGTGCAATAACTGGTTAAACAAAAGTAGGCAGGTGCATAAATTTGGGCACTGTTGTCATTTTATTGATTTCAAAACCTTTAGAACTAATTATTGGAACTCAGATTTGGTTTGGTAAGTTCAGTGACCCTTGGCCTCCATACACAGGTGACTCCATTTATGAGAAAGGGTATTTAAGGGAGGTAAGTTTTTCTCCTCTTTGCATCTTCTCTGAAGAGTCGCAGCATGGGAGTCTCAAAACAACTTTCAAATGACCTGAAAACAAAGACTGTTCACCATCATAGTTTAGGGGAAGGATACAGAAAGCTCTCTCAGAGATTTCAGCTTTCAGTCTCCACTGTGAGAAACATTGTGAGAAAATGGAAGACCACAGGCACAGTTCAAGTCAAGGCTCGAAGTGGCAGACCAAGAAAAATCTCGAATAGACAGAAGCGAAGGATGTTGAGAACAGTCAGAGTCAACCCACAGACCAGCACCAAAGACCTACAACATGATCTTGCTGCTGATGGAGTCACTGTGCATCGTTCAACTATTCGGCGCACTTTACACAAGGAGATGCTGTATGGGAGAGTGATGCAGAGGAAGCCTTTTCTCCGCCCACATCACAAACAGAGCCACTTGAGGTATGCTAAAACACATTTGGACAAGCCAGCTTCATTTTGGAATAAGGTGCTGTGTTATTTGGACATAACAAGGGCCGTTATGCATGGAGGAAAAAGAACACAGCACTCCAAGAAAAACACCTGCTACCTACAGTAAAATTTGGTGGTGGTTCCATCATGCTGTGGGGCTGTGTGGCCAGTACAGGGACTGGGAATCTTGTTAAAGTTGAGGGACGCATGGATTCCAATCAATATCAGCAGATTCTGGAGACCAATGTCCAGGAATCAGTGACAAAGCTGAAACTGCGCTGGGGCTGGATCTTCCAACAAGACAACGACCCTAAACACTGCTCAAAATCTACTAATGCATTCATGCAGAGGAACAAGTACAACGTTCTGGAATGGCCATCTCAGTCCACAGACCTGAATATTATTGAAAATCTGTGGTGTCACTTAAAGAGAGCTGTCCATGCTCGGAAACCATCAAACCTGAATGAACTAGAGATGTTTTGTAAAGAAGAATGGTTTAAAATACCTTCAGCCACAATCCAGACTCTCATTAGAAGCTATAGAAAGCGCTTAGAGGCTGTTATTTCTGCGAAAGGAGGATCTACTAAAGGTTTTTATTTTTGGTGCCCAAATTTATGCACCTGCCTACTTTTGTTTAGACAATTATTGCACACTTTCTGTAAATCATATAAACTTCATTTCACTTCTCAAATATCACTGTGTTTGTCCCCTATATGATATATTTAACAGAATTTTTTTATCCAATCAAGGCTGCCCAAACTTTCACACCACACTGTATAACAGTGTATTATAATTAAACATTTAAATATATTCAGAGACCTTTGCTTGTATCACATCCATAGTCTCTCATTTTTCTTTGCCTCCAGGGGGTCCGGCTCCTCTTTCAAAGCTGAGGGTTGTACTGCTGGGGGAAGCTGGAGCTGGAAAGGCTCAAGTGGCCAGTCTCCTCCTGGGAACGAAAGACCTAAAGGAAGCCAGTGAATTGTGTGTTTTACATAAGAGTAAACACGCAGGAAGGAAGATCTGTGTAGTGGACACTCCAGGATGGGATAGACATTCCATACATAACACATCAGAGAACATTAAAGATGAAATCGTTACAAGTGTGAGCTTATGCCCTCCAGGACCCCACGTCCTGATACTGGTGCTGCCTGTAGCCAATTTCACAGAGCCTCCTTCTGCAGATGAACTTGAAACAGTGCAGAAGCACCTGGAGCTTCTATCTGAGAGGGTCTGGAAACACACCATGGTGCTGTTCTTATGTAATGAAGAAGTGGAAGAAACCACAGTCAAGAAGCACATCAGGAACACGACTAACCTTCTGAGAAAATGTGGCAACAGATACTGTGTTCTACAGCATGCAGACTCAGAAACCCAGGCCCATGCACTTCGTGAGAAGATTGAGGATACAGTGAGGGCTGATAATTTCTTCATGCCACAGATTTACTATGACATGATACAGAAGAAAGACAAACAGCATGAGGACACAGAGAGGAAGGGGGATAAGCAGCAGTCTGAGGAACAGTCAGAGAAAACAGAGCTCAGACAAAGACGTGGAAGTCTCCAAGGGACCAACCCAAATAGTAAGTACAGCACATTTAAGTAATTAAAACCTCTAGCCGAAAATATGGGGTTCTACTGTCAATATGCCATTAAAGCTACTTCTACAAGGGTGCTACGATTAAAGCAATGACTGATGATGAAAATATTTGTCTTCAAAGAACCTTTGACTCTACTGCTGTCACAAGTCCCTGTCAAAGTTGTTATTAATTAGTTTTCTTTGCTGTGTATCTCTATTTTTTACAGTGAGTGAGGCAAAGGGGACTTCTGGGAGTTGGAAAGATGCTGGTGAAGCAGTCAAGCAGCAGATTCAAAATAATTACTATTCACTGCCACAGAATTACCTTCCTCCAGCAACGGTGATACTATTTCTAATTATTGGGACACTTATTGGCTCAGTGGCTGGAGCTGCATATGGACCGCTGGGGTCAGCTGTCGGAATTGTTATTGGATTTTTCATATCAGTTATATTCTCCATATTGCTGATTTATGCCTTGAAGTTGACACGAGGGAGAACAGGCTAGATTGAGGTTTAAAACAGTTTGGAAGGTTGCTGCCAACCACTATGTTATAGGGGTCCAAATCCTTCTACACTTTTAAATAAGATGGTTCTTCAAGGGTTCTTGATACGTAGAACAATGAACACTCAAAGATCCGTGCTTAAGTGGTTCTTTGCGTGGTGAAATTGTTCTTTGGATTGATGTGAATGGTATATGATCCCGTTTAGCATCAAAAATGGTTATATTTGGATGAACGCTTTTGGAATGCAAGGAACTATTTAGGCTTGCACATGGTTCTTTGAGTGTTCATGGTTTTATATGGAACAGTTGTCTTTACTAAAGGATCCTTGGAGAACATCTTTTTAAGAGTGTATTTCGTCATGATTTGAAGCTATTTCAGATCTATTTTCCCTTATACACCTGTAACATAGACAATCAGTCCATGACTGGTCTCTGAAGTTTGCTTCTTCAGTCAACTGACGTAGCTAGTCCAGGTTCCCTGTCTTTTCAGTGAAGTTCCACAGCATGGAAATAAGCCTATTTAGTGTGCTCAGTGCATCTCTTGGCCTATGTTCAGACTGCTAGCCCAAACCCGATTCTTTTTGCAGATCCAAACTGAGTCCAGATTTTTATTTCTGATAGCCTGGACAGCAAAAACGACATGGAATCAGATTTTTGCTAATCGGCTGCAAGCCACATTTGGTGGAGGTTGGAAATATAATGTCTCAGTCTGGAAGTTCTGGACAACTACAAACAACAACAGTGTCTAATTCAGAGTGATGATAATGGCAGTGCTGGGATTTGCTACGCAGTTACTGATGCCTACATCATTATCACAGAAAGCCATGCAGATAGATTAGACACATGTCTGGACATACACGTCTAATCTGATCACTTACAGGCACTTTTCTCAAAAGATCTGATTTCAGAATCAAATCTGATTACTACACAAAGCCTTTAAGGGAGTTTTTAAAAAGTTTTAACTTTTACTTTTTAACTTTTTCATTTTTATTTATGAATTTGTGGATGCATCTGAGATGATCATTTTTGCATGAGAACTGTGTGCAGCCAGTGTCAGCTGTGCATCCGAGAATTGCTTTGGACAAGTGGAGCAATTATATGTATATTAAATATATGGAGCAAATAATTCAAATGTGTGTTACTTGATGCATGATGGGACTGTATATACTTATTTTTTGAGTTAATAAAATTTGTTATAAAACTCATTTCTGTCTACACATTAAAACACATTTAAAATGTCTAAAGAATGTACCGAGTTAAAATCCACTTAAGAATGTATCAGTACAGGTTACAATATTAATTGTATGAATAAACAATCAGATCTGTAGATGTGGCTACCAGGAGAGAAAAAATAGATGTATGATGATGTGAGAACCACAAGGGGGTGACAGAGATATCTGTCTCTGGACCAGCAGCCCGTCATTCTGGACAAACAGGATTAGCAGTGAAAAGAATATGATGATGATGAAACGGCCTTACTTGTTAAATCATGCATTGGTGAGCGGTTCTGGTCCACACAACCAAACCTTGAGCACTAGACAGAGGGTAACTCGATGCATTGTGAAGTTTAGACTTTTCAAAGCAGCCTTTTTAACAATATACAGAGTGTTTACATACTGTGTCCACTCACTGTCCACTCTATTAGACACTACGACCTTGCTGCTCCACCTTGTAGATGTACAGTCAGAGACGATAGCTCATCTGCTGCTGCACAGTGCAGTGTTGGTCATCCTCTAGTCCTTCATCAGTGGAGACAGGATGATGCCCACATATGAAATATGAGCACCAAACCAAGAGAGAGCTCATCTTAAGAATGCGCAGGCACAGCTGATGCTGACTGTCAGCTCTATGCCTCCCTGTGATAGCAAAAATAGGCCTAGCAGATGACTCGGTCCCAGGCCCAGCTCTTAGAGCAGTATGTTAGGAATGGAATTTGAGGAACTTGAGGATTTGTTTAGTGACTAACATGTCTTGCAGATAAAATAACAGAGAGCAGAAAAGAAAGAGCCATGAGAGGACCAAACAGCGTCTTTCAGACCCACAATGGTAAAAGTATTTGCTCGTCTGCCCTCACACACATATGAACTTGAGTGACAGCCATTGAAACCCATCTCTCTATGCACCATTCTTGAGCTAATCTAAAGGACACATGGCGTTTGGAGGTCGGTAGCGATCGACTCTGCAGAAAGTTGGTGACCTCTGCTCACTACGCTCCTCAGCATCCGCTGACTCCGCTCTGTCAGTTTACATGGCCTACCACTTGGTGGCAGAGTTGCTGTTACTCTGACCACTGACGGTCAACTGTGGAATATTTAGTAGTGAGGGGATTTCACGACTGGACTTTCATCACGGTACCATACTGGAATTCACGGAGCGCCTTAGAGCGACCCATTCTTTCACTAACGTGTGTAGAAGCAGTCTGCATGGCTAGGTGCTTGGTTTTATACACTTGTGGCCATGGAGTTGATTGGAACACCTGAATTCAATGATTTGGCTGGGTGAGTGAATAATTTGGCCAATTTAGTGTATGTACAATCTAGGGATGCATGATGGTATCGGAATCATATAGGTATTGGATGATAACTGCCTTTTTTAAATATCATCGACTAGTTCCTAAATTTGGCCAAAATTTAAAATGATTGCCCTTTTAATGTTTAGCGTAGTTAACATAACTCCCACAGCACTGGACACCCAAATAAAACCTGCAGCTACTCTGGCTGATCAGCTCCTTCAGGAATCTGTTGTGGAAGATGCTGGGTTTGGATGGCTGCTTAAACATCCTGAGCTATCCATTTTCCCGCAGACCGCTCTCAGAGCTACACAACTTCAGCGAATCATATGATGACATCTATTGGCTTGACCACAGACACATGGACATCTGATGTGTCAGTATCCTCAGTGGATACACTGCAATTTTGAATTAAGGCCACTTAACACCAATCTACCAAACTCATTTTTATCAGAGAGGCCATTAATCATGTATGTTACATGAACACAGTTAGAGAGATGCTTTCCAGTTTTCTCATTACCCTCCTGCCATTACATATGATCTGTTTAAGACCTCCAGCCGCACCGGGTTTAAAACTAGACTGTACCAGTAAATACAGTACTGGACTTCCACCTGGAGGAAACGTTTTAACAAACACACATCACATCACAATGGAAGAACAACTATACACCTCATTCTGTAAGACGGCTTTCATTTATTGTTTACAATAAAAAGTGATTGAAGATTTTAATAATGTATCATGTGGTACTAAAAAGTCTATTTAATGTGATATTTATCTATAAAGTATGACAAGACCACAGTTGGCTCAGTCTCTTAAACCTCCCGGCATTAGCAATCCACATAGACATATGATATTTTAAATATTTGGATATGTGAAATGAAAGACCAGTGATATCTTTAAGCAGACTTAAAATACACATGGCACTCATAAACTGTCCTGTGAGAGGAAGATCAGATGTCTCTGACAAATATGGAGGGGAAAATGTCAATGTGTCCTTATTTGAATTGTGGTTTAGCAGTGTAACAGCATACTGATAGCACATGTATAGGAAGAATGGGTGCACTTCTTTTGTGGTTTGGAAAAACAGAGAGGGATTCAGGAGTTTTATCACCGTATGTATATAAAACTGTTTTGGACTGAGAACTCTGTAGGTCCGGAGACTGGACATGCTCGTAGTAAGTGCAGTCTCTTGGCTTTAGGGCACCAGAAGCTGAGCTATGTCCTGTTTATTGTACTTCCACAGATATGTGTACAGTATTTCACTGTGTAGGCTACAGTGGAATTAGCTTATAGCTAGCTAATATTTTAGGGGATAGGGTGGGTTTTGATACATTGGTGCCCCCTTCCGATATCAATCTTACTCTAGCTCTCTTGCCTCCACCATCTCTTATCCCTTGTATTGTTTAGAAGGCACAGTATAGATCAGGGCTGTCCGGGAATTCCCCTAAGTGCTGGAGCCCCCAGATACATGAGCACCAAACTGAGAGATAGCACATTTTAAGAATGCACAGGCACAGCTGATGCTGACTGCCAGCTCTATGCCCCCCTCTGATTGCCAAAATAAGCCAGGCATGTGACTCAGCACCAGGCCCGGCTATTATATCAGCATGTTAGGAATGGAATTTGAGGAATTTGAGGATTTGTTTAATGTTTTGAAGATGAAATAACTGATGAATGCAGGAAGAGAGCAGCATGAGATTGCATTGCTTTGGACATAGCCTAATGTTTTTTTTTTTTTTATTGTTTTCTTTTTCTTTTTTTTTTAATTACTGTAAAAGATTTCCGTTATGCTATAAAAACCAACAAAGTTTATGGGAAAATATGATTTATATGATTTACATACGTAACGGTCTGATTAGAATATAGAGGCTGTATTCGAAATGCCACACCACTATAGTGAACACTGAACCACCTGTGTGTAGTATACAGTCCAGTAACAGCCTACTGTGTATATACTAATACAGTCACATGACCAGTTACCTCACATTTACCTCAGAGCTGTTATTACTGTATCCACTGTTTAGAGCTAGCTGCTGCTAACGCTGCTCAGTATACGGTTAGCCTAGCTGTTAGCTTCCCTCGGCTATTTCACTCTAAAACTGTGAGTGCATCTTTTATTAATCTTCAGACGTGTATATTTTAACTTTCTGAGGCTCATTCTGATGAACACACACCCCACAACAATCACTACACCCACATTTACCTCAGAGCTGTTATTACTGTATCCACTGTTTAGAGCTAGCTGCTGCTAACGCTGCTCAGTATACGTTTAGCCTAGCTGTTAGCTCCCCTCGGCTATTTCACTCTAAAACTGATCCTCTAAAGCGAGTTCATCTTTTATTAATCTTCAGACCTGTATATTTAACTTTCTGAGGCTCATTCTGATGAAAACACACCCCGCTACAATCACTACAACCACATTTATACTCGGAGTGGGCTGTGTTTCGCTTCCCAGTGTTACCCGCCGCCATTTTGTCTGGCTGAGGCAGGCAGAGAGCTGGGCTGCATCTGTGATGGCATACTTACGCAGTACATATTGAATTCGACCTAGTATGTACTGCTCAGTCGTTAAAGAAGTACATACTGTCAGCATGCTAATTTGCGGTATGCATCCTCAGATGCACTACATCTGCCATTTTACCTGTGCCCTTTGACCCGGATCTCTATCTGTTAACGAAGGTAGCGTACCTTGTAGTTAGCTTTTGCGACGAACACGTCCACATGGAGACAGCATCGAGCAGGAGGTCGCAGAAAATGCATGCTGAGGAATTTATTCACTTGTAAACAGCGGGCTTTCTGCTTTCGACCAGCTCTAGGTCCTGTGGAATCATGGGATAGGACAGTGTGCTGTGGTTGCATACTTCAAAATGTCTCCCGATGCAGTACGCCATCCAGGGACTTTTTGCGTACTGTTTTATGAACACTATGTATTCGGACATACTAACTATTCTCGCGTACTGGTTTCGCATACTGTATAGTATGGAAGTACGCCATTTCTGATGCAGCCCTGGTGAGGCCTCTGTGCATGATGGGATGCAGTATGCCATGAAGATAGATCCCCCTGTATACTATAAACTCTGACTGGAGTAGAACACCATCCGGGTATATTCATTACACTACAGATCTTCAGTTAGTATGTGAGTAGTATGTAGTATGCCATTTCAAATGCAGCCCATGTTAGAATTATAAGCGGATAAGCTCTGACTCTTTAGGACCTAGAGGACCTGGAGACTCTTTAGGGCCTCGGGGGGAAGGGGGAGTGACTGAGGGGTAATATATCCGGATTTGTCAGGTATGATATGCCAATAAGACCGCACCCTCTGATTCTCGGCAACACGCAAAGGAGAAGTACGACGCAAGCAAGGGAGCTGTGGGGAAAACTGCAGGCCTTCGTTATAAGGTAATCTTTATTCTATAAACGCAACAAGGAGAGAAATGTGTAGTGCATGTAAAAATGTTTATTTATTTATTTTTATTACTGGTATAACTATAATTTTTTGAGACATAGTTTGGATTTTTGGAGCAGCCATTCTAGGACATGACGCAGCAGAATTTTTACTTGACAAATTCTTTACATTCATAATGACTCCATAAATAAAGATCGGTTGACATGCATGGGGCACATAGTCAGATATTACCACAGACGCTTTCTGCCCAGGCTAGTTTTAGTCATTCAGAATTTTTTGCCAGTTCTGTTGTTGTTCCTCTGTAACTGCTTAAACCATAACTCACTAACTTGCTCCTGGTCACTGATGAAACCAAATCCTTTTTTAGTGGACACCTTTTAAGGTTTTGGTGGACTGGCTGTGCTGGAGAAAGGGTGAGCGTTAGCAGGCATGTTGATCAGCCTCTGATTTTGCAAATGTCTGTATGTTTTAGTCAGTTTTAGTGTAACTGATCTGACTGGCCAATCCATGCTCAAGGCACTTGAATATATAACAAATACTATAGGGACACCCGACCATGCACACTAATAGGTACACGACACAGTTTCATTCTTTTTTAATATCCCAATGTGAAATTATCTTTGATTGTTGTGTTACACACATGTGATTATAAATGACAGTACTTGCAAATTACATAGATGTGCCAGTTTACTACTATTCATAGCAATACATGATTAATTGAGGATGAGTCTGTTTGACCAAATTCTAATATTCAATATTTGTCTCATTTTTTAAAAGTAATATTCCAATTTTCAGACTGCATTTATCCAGGGTTGGTTAAGAGGGATTTGTAGCCACGAGGCCAACATCCTGGGGCTAATGTTACCCGAGTGGGACAGATGAGGTTGAAGCCTTGCATGACAATGGTGTCATGGGTTCCAAATATTCTTGGTGCTGACCACAGTGCATCCAAACGGATTCGTTGGTCGTCGGTGGTTTCCTTCTGGGTGCATCTCCTTGTGCAGCCGTTCTGTGTATTTGCATATGTAGGTCCTCCCAGAAGAGGACACACTTTGTATGCCTCACAAAACAGACAGACCATTTCTGGATCATGCTCCTCATTCTGAATCTTCACCTGCCACAGGGTCTAAAAAAAAAACACCCTACGGGAAGAAGTGAAGAAGTGCATGCAAGGCCAAGAGCAGCAGCAGAAACAGGAAGGAGAGCATTACATGGAGGAGACAGGGGAGAATGACATGCTGAGGTGCAGACTTGGAAGTCTGTCTGGGAATCGTCCTGACTGTGAGTATAATGCTGAGTATAATATTGACTCTTATATTAGTTATATTATATTTTTAGATGAAGTAGGAAATCGTGGGTTCAAGTCCAGATGGTAATGTGCTCAGTTAGGTCAAGTCCAAGTTGGCTGGAGCTATAATGCTAATTTAGCTAGCCTTTAATAGACTCTTCCTAAATAGGTTGCTGATAAGTGATCTCAAATAGACTTGCTCACACTGCATTCTACGTGTACATACCGTGATGTGAAACATGGTGACTGTTGCAGAGCTAAAACAGTAGAAGCAGCCATCTTGAATCCTGTTTTGTCTTTGAAGCTTTTTCCAGTTTTATGTGTTCATTAGCATCATAGCTCAAGTGCAAAACTAAAAAAAGGAAACCAGGGACATCTGACCGTTATACCATCGCAAAACCATGAGCATCATATTGCAGAGCCCCCTTTGTTGATATAGCAGTCTCCTCTCTTCTGGGAAGGCTTTTCACAAGGTTTCAGAATGTTTCTGTGGGAACCTCAAAAGAGCATTTGTGAGGTCAGACAATGATGTTGGATGAGAAGGCCTGGTTCACAATCATTGTGCCTCATAAATGTGTTCAAAGGGGTTGAGGTCAGGGCTCTGTGCAGGCCAGTGGAGATCCTCAACATCAAACTCATCAAACCATTTATTTATGGAGCTGGCTTTGTGCACGGGGACACGGTAATGCTGGAACAGGAAAGGGTTCTTCCCAAAAAGGTGCCGCGAAGTTGTAACCCTGTAATTGTGTAAAAATGTGTAAAAAAATAAAAAAAATCAGCCCCAAACCATCATTATCCTCCCTCCACCAAACTTTATTGTAGGCACTATGCGTTCAGGTAGGTGGTGCTCTCCTGGATTCATCCACCAACCCAGATCGTTTGGTGAAGTGTGATTCATCACACGACAGAGAACTTATTTCCACTGCTCCAGAGTCCAGTGACGGCTCTTTACACCGCTCCAGCTGCACTTGGCATTGCACATAGTGACCTTAGGCTTGTGTGTTGCTGCTTCGTCCAAGAATCCCAGTCCATGAAGCTCTCAAGATGCAGTGCTGGTGCTGGTATTCCATCCACGATATTTGCACACCACCTTTAGCAACTGGTGTCCCACGTTGTGAGCTTGCATGCCCTATTGCTTTGTGGTTCGGGTACCGTTTCACCTAAACACTTCCATTTCTTAACAGTAGCACTTATAGTTGTCCAGGGCAGCTCTAGAAGAGAGAAATTACACAAAGTGACTTGTGGTAAAGGTTGGTATTCTAGGACAGTGCTACATGTGAAACAAGCTCTTTAGTACAACCCATTGTATGGAGCCTTTGCCCTGTGAAGGTTGCAAGGCTGTATTCTATGTTGTTGTATACCTATACTGAACTCAAGAATTAGTGTCCACATACTTTTGGCCACATGTTGTATGTTTGCTGATTGACTAGATCTGGAATAAGGGGTAAAGTCTTTCTTTGAAGAGTATTAGGGTGGTAGCAATAGTAAGGGCAGTAATCTTTAATGTGGACTGACTGTAAGCCAGCTCTGTCTGTGTCCTATTTGCTTTTTCAGTGAGCAACAGTGGAAAGTCATGGTCTGGAAGTCATGGTCTTACGAACAGAACGTTGCTGGTTGAAGCCCCTGAACTGACAGGACACGTGCCTTCGAACAAGACGCAAGACCTCCAACTGCTCCCTATGCAGCCTCTGGACAGAGCTGCTTGCTGCTCTGAGCCACTGTGTTCACCGCCCCCTAGTGTGTGTGCTCGGTAGTGAGTGTGAATGGTTTGAAATCCTAAAATTCCCAATGGGCAAGGGATTCTGAAGGGCTGCAGATTCAGAGGGATAGCAGGAAAGATTCTAACAGTAACAAGAGCTATTTATTTTACTTATGTTGATGCAGTTTATTGTTGCACCTATGTTCACCTGCATGTGCATAGAAATAAATTGGAAGCACATAAACAGCTTTAGGCCAAGACAAACAGGCAAGCTTATAGCAAATCTATTTATAGGCCTCAGTGTATTGCATAGAACACTGCTAACTATTCCAACACTGCAGTACTGCAGTTTCACTCAAGCATCCATTGACCTTTTATCCAGACCATAGTTCACTGATTAGCAATGGGAATGCAGCAGTGGTGGACGGAGTACATAAACCATGTACTTGAGCTAAAGTTGAAATACCCAAGGTAAAATACTCCTCCAGTAAAAGTAGAAGTTCCTCCCTTTAGACCTCCACTGGAGTAGCAGTACTAAAGTATGTACCTTCAAATGTACTTAAGTATGGAGAGTAACAGTACTAAAGTATGTACCTTCAGATGTACTTAAGTATGGAGAGTAACAGCACTAAAGTATTTACCTTCAGATGTACTTAAGTATGGAGAGCAACAGTACTAAAGTATGTACCTTCAAATGTACTTAAGTATGGAGAGTAACAGTACTAAAGTATGTACATTCAGATGTACTTAAGTATGGAGAGTAACAGTACTAAAGTATTTACCTTCAGATGTACTTAAGTATGGAGAGCAACAGTACTAAAGTATGTACCTTCAAATGTACTTAAGTATGGAGAGTAACAGTACTAAAGTATGTACCTTCAGATATACTTAAGTATGGATAGTAACAGTACTAAAGTATGTACCTTCAGATGTACTTAAGTATGGAGAGCAACAGTACTAAAGTATGTACCTTCAGATGTACTTAAGTATGGAGAGTAACAGTACTAAAGTATGTACCTTCAGATGTACTTAAGTATGGAGAGTAACAGTACTAAAGTATGTACCTTCAGATGTACTTAAGTATGGAGAGTAACAGTACTAAAGTATTTACCTTTAGATGTACTTAAGTATGGAGAGTAACAGTACTAAAGTATGTACCTTTAGATGTACTTAAGTATGGAGAGTAACAGGAACATGATTTATTACGGCTCTAATGTCCTATTATCATTTCTGGAACAGGACTCTTCATCAGCTCAGTGTAGGTGAAGAGACTCTAGTGTCTCTCCGTCCACCAGTCTTCGATAAAAGCTCATTCATTAGTCTGACACTGAGGTCTATTCAAACAATCAAAAGCACAGAACACTGAAGGAGAACAGGTTCCATTATCTAGAATTATAAAATAACTACATGCAAACAAGCAAAGTTTCAGTTTAAGATTTATTTGCAATTTACGAGTTTAAGTTGAACAAAAATGTGTAAAAACTTTAAACACAGGTTCCCAAATGAGGTTTCCTTTGCTATATTTCATCCATTTTCCTGCACACGTAAGCCAAAATGAACAACAAATTTCATATAATGCCATGGAGTAAACATTAAGATATTAGAGTTGAAAATGTAGACTAAAAAAATGGAAATTCTTCAGTAAAGTACAGATTAACTACTTAAGTACAGAAACCAATTACATTTACTTCCTTACTGTCCAGCACTGCGCAAGTGTAAGTTGCTGTCATGTACGTTTAGGCAGTAAGTTCTACTCTTAGATTTACACATGGTATTTAGTGGGCACTTTTACCCAGAGCAGCCTATTTTTTGATCATTTCTCAGGTGGAGATCATACCCCAGTCTGAAGCGTGAGAGGTGGAGGTGTTACTCACTATGCTACATTCTAGTAGCTCTCTTGTTATTCTTTAGGTCACTCTTTGCATGTTTGCACAGACATGTGTGTTGTTATTGTTTTGTTATTGTGTTCTACTTTTTCATGTATGATGTCCATCATAACAGCTTCAGTAACATTTCTCTAGTCTGGTCCTGATGACAGTCCGTATACCATTGTGCACTGGTTCTGGAAATTCCTGCTACTGTTCATTTCACTTTTAACGTGTTGATTTCATATTTAAGTGTATGTAATGCATGTCAAACGTTTGAACACACTCACAGAGGGTTTTCGTTTTGCCTTTTTTTTTTTTTTAACTAGTTTCTATTAGGGCTTATGTATTAAGATTAGGGCTGTGTATGGGCAAGAACCTGGCGATACCATACATTTCATGAAACAGGGCTTATGATTTGATATATTATGATACAAGGACCAATGCAGTATACTGTGATTTTTAAAAATCAAATTTAAGAAAACTGCCTATAGTATAAAAACCTTAACTAGTCAGATGGATTCGCTAATGCTAACGTTACCAGTGCACCCCTATGCTACTTGTTTACAATGGAGCGAAAGAGTCTGATAGCAGAAGATCCAGGAGAATACCACACTGCTATCTAGTGGCTGGGTGGGGGTTTTAACACAACACTGAGTAACCCAATGTTTACTAATCTTTGCATTAAGCTATTAACTAATCATCAATACTGTGCCTTAAGATTTGATAAAGTATCACAAAAGTATTCCTAATGTTCCATCAAGTGTATGTATATTTTCTTACACCTCTATATATTAAATATACACTCATCATCAAAAGAATAGCTCCTCCCAGAAGATACCGATACTGATGACGTGTCTCTCAGTATGGCCTTGGGCCGCCATGTTTGCTAACGCAACATGCCAGACGTCTCGGCATGGAGCTGTAGAGGTTCCTAATGGTGTCCTGTGATAATCCATCCCATGCAGCTTGAATATCCTCACACAGTTCCTGCAGATGGTGCGGTAGGGGTGGAGGTGGAGTGACACCAGGCCTTCTGGACGTGTGACAGCAAACCGTTCATCTTGGTGCTGACCATGGTGCCTCCACACACGGATTCGTTGGGCGTCTCTACCAAGACCAAAGCGGGACTCGTCACTGAAGATGACCCGCTGCCATTCTGAATCACTCCATGACAGTCTGGCACGACACCATTGTAGTCATTGGTGACGGTGACGTGGTGTTAAGGACAGTAGTCATAACAGTATGCTTACATACAGTCCTGCTTCGTGCAGCCCTCTGCCAATGGTGCTGCACCTATTCTTTTGATGACAGGTGTAAATGCAACACATGCCTTTACAGAACAGATATGTATTTAATTGTAAAATATCTATTTTAAAATAGTTCTTGAGACATATTCATACAAAGAGATCAAGTACACTATTTATTATTGTCTTTTTTCAAGTTTTTATGAACAAGTTTCATTTTACAATAGATTTTTTTTTTTACATTATTTAATCTGATGTGTTCAAACAACTGACTGGTTAGCTAACAGATGCCAGTAAGTAGATCAACCAGCTGAGCCTGTACTGATACATAGTTGCTGCTTGTCAGGGCAATGGCCCATGTTTAATATGCAGTTCTTGTATATACAGTATAAATGTATCCTGTGCATCTATGAATGTATTATCTTGCCCAAATCTGTTACAGGAACATAGAGGACGACTAGCACCACAAGCAGGTCAATAAAAATAGGTCTCTTATGATGTTTAATTCTTAATGACTCATTGCTTTATTTCTATGCTGGGTTCAGCTTAACCAGACATGCAACTCTTCAAAGCCATCACTTATGGTTATGGAATTTGGAGAACAGATACTGGGAATGCTTTTAAACATCCTGGGTGTAAATATAGTACAGAGCTTTTATGTTACATATTTTACAGCTCTGATATTGAACTTTGTGCCATTCCATATCTGTGTCAGTAAATGAATGGGATGGTCTGTCTACCCAGTTTATTATGTAAACTGTGTTTTTAAGTATGTATGTACTAAAATGTCATTACTATTTAATATATATGCAGTTCTGCACTACTAGACAGTAAGTTAGTGATACCGTGGACAATTTTCCCAGACTTGGAATGAAGATGTGTGACAGTACAGCAGTGGGAGTGCAGTCAGCAGCAATCTACAGTAAAATGTAGATTTTATTGGGTTGATGGACAAACAGATTGTGACGAGCGCTGAGCTGAAACAGGTGTGATCAATACTCGGAAGTCTCAGATATAGAAAGCTGAATGGGATTGGGAGATGGCGGACATGTGAAAGTGACATCATGGGGTGGTGGGTTATGGGAAATGCAGTCCGGGAGACAAGCAGGCATGACATTTACAAGTAACTATATCATCACTGTCCAAAGAAAAAAAGGTATCTCCAAAATGGCAAGGCCAAAAACCTCATTCAATTTGAATGGAAGTCAATGGAACCAGACGTCTTTCCAAGCAGCTTTGGATCATTTCTGTTGGTCCATTCTTCATGACATTCCCACACAGTGTAAATAGCAGCTCATGTGATCGAATGAGGCATAAAAGTAAAAAATCAACAAAAACGAAACACATGTTTTTCTTTGGACAGTGATGATATGTAACTGTAGACTTCGGACACAGATTCAAGATGTGCAACACTACAAGGTCGTCACTGTAGCCACACACATTCTCTGTTAGAGAGAGGACTGTGGGTAGGCCAGTTCAGCACCAGCCTACAGTAAGGGAGGTGGAGGTGCTGCCCACTACACTATGATATGCCCACTACACCCAAGATAATAACATACCATTATCATAATACAATGTTCCCTCCCCATATGATCGGGTAAGGCCTGTGATCAATCTTGCCACCCAATGAGAGGCCCTGAATTATTTGGGGCCCCACTGGGTTTCAACACAGGTAAGTGTCACAAGCCCAGGATCCAATGGCACATGAAGTCAAAGCCCCAATGAGTCTAGGGTTAATTAGGATATCCTGGCCGTGGCTGTAGCTAAGATACACTGCTGCTACGTGTTGCAATGTATCGTGAGACGTGAGACGTGAAACTACGTAAAGGTGTGTCCCTAAAACTGGTTGGACCATTGAGAGACCAACTTACCTGAAGTCTGAGTCTTTGAAACACCTTGAAAAGGAGGGGGACAGCTCAGTTTATGAGCGCGTGGTCAGCCAGCTCAAGCTGTATTCATAGTAGCGTTCGGGTTGATGGAAGGATATCCGCAGAAGAGAAGAGAGAGAGCGCGAGTCCCAAGGACAGAGCCAACCTCTCTCTGGAAGTGTCCGACGTGCAGTGGTCAAAGTACCGCTATTTCCAGCTGAGCACAAGTTTATAAGACCCCAGTAATTGGTGCCCCCATGTGGTCCAATGTGAAATCACATGGGGGTGTGTAGCTCAGCAGATAACACCACTACCTGCCAAGTAACCACCAGACTGGGGTTCGAATCCTGGTCTGGGTGATGCTGTGCTACACCAATAAGAGTCCTTGGGCAAGACTCTTAACACTACATTGGCCCACCTGTAATGCGAATAACTTTGTAAGTCGCTCTGGATAAGAGCACCAGCTAAATGCCAGAAATGTAAATGTAAAAAAAATCAGTATCCGGCCCTAGCCAACTTTTCCTAACATAAGTCAAACTGAACTGAAACTGAATCGCAAAGATAAGCGTCTAACATGTTGTGGCCGGTTTTGCTGTATATCTGAAATTGTGTTTGTTTTTAAAAGAATGGAAAACATGTACAGCACACACAGCCGTTCAGTGTAGTGGTACCAGCAGGGACAACAACGCACAGGTGACATCAATCATGAAGAGGTGTGTCAGTAACAACAGCACAGATCTACACGGAGGACGTAATCCTGGTTCACTGGTGGTTCATTCTTTTTAAGGGGGTATTATTACACAAATGATGTATTCGGTGTCTAGTATTGCTTGTGTCTCCTCCTTTCAATGAGGAGGAGTAGTGACTCTACTTTGAGCCCCTCTGGGATGACTGAGCGTCCCATCCTATTAAGTAGAGTGCGGTCTGCCACTCAGACTCGGAGGTGCTGATCCGCATACCACCCGCTTCATACTCAGCTGCAAACTGTTCCAGCGTCATCTGAAAAAATGCAGAGGCGGTAGCCTCTGAGCCCCACACGTAACACCCTCGTGACCTTGGCTACAACTTGACACCCTGTCCATAAACATGAATAATGCCCACACTAAAGATGCTTGACTTGATACAGAGTGAATGGACACAGCTCCCACAAAACACATGTAGACTGGGTTGATAAACTCCACCAACCCCATCAAATCCTCTTCTTAAAAGTAAGGTCCACTATTCTGGTCAGCCAGTCCAAGGATATTGTTCCCAAAGCCCGTGTAGCAATGCCTAGGCATGTTAGCAATGATAGCCCCCACAACATCCTGGGCAAATCTCGACCACCCCGATAGCTTTACACCTAGGAGCTTGCCAACTACCTTAGTGACCTTCACCAGGACATGGAACCTGACACCCTAGGAGCCTTTGGCTTTGACTCCAGAGAGGGAGGCATGTCTTACGGGTTTGGAGTTCCACAAATTGCTCCTACCACTGGCCAAAACTAATTTCATTCGCAGTCAGTGTTTCTCTACATTTGCTGAACACAGCTTGTGGGAAGCCACTCCGATCACTTCTGAGCCGGCAACTTCTTTGAAGCAGACTCATCCCATGTGCTGGATTTTGCTTCTGGCACCACCCCCTGCAGGGTCGGGAGTCCTCGGAGCCAACCAGTCCCTAAAGGTACTTCAGATTGACCACCTCCCTCATCACTGATGTCCACCACCTCCCATCACCCGCAGAGAACAAATGGTCTCAAGCCAGATGAAACAGCAACAGACTGATCATTGAACTCAGGTACCTCCTGCTGCAGCTTAACACTGTGTTCTGCTTTGCTCTTTTGCCTCGGTTCAGTTTGTTGTGACTTGTTTCCTTTTGCTTTCACTGAACTTCACTTTCCCATGAGAATATTTCAGAAGGGAGTTTGAGGTCAGAAGCATTTTCTCTTCATACCAGGAAACCACTGTCAACCAGGATGGCCACAGCAAGGGGACCCTCACCAGCAGAAGAAGCAGGAGAAGGTCAGTCTTGTTCATTCCACTGTGTAATGGGGCAAGATACATGATTACCAAAGACCATACTGTCTCTGTTTCAGAGCTCAGGATTGTGCTGCTGGGGCGAGCTGGAGCTGGAAAGAGTAAGACAGCCAGATTCCTTCTGGGAATCAACCAGCCTGAGGGAGAGCTAGGATCATGCATTATGCTTAAAGGAGAAGCTGCAGGAAGGAGGATCTACCTGGTGGACACACCTGGATGGGATCGACATGCTATATATAACACACCTGAGAAGATTAGAAACGAAACGATCAGGAGTGTGACCCTTTGCCCTCCAGGTCCCCACGTTCTCATTGTGGTCCTGCGTGTTGAAAGCCTCACTGATGCTCCTTCTGCTATAGAACTTGAAGCCATCAGTGAGCACATGGAGCTGCTGTCTGAGAGGGCCTGGAAGCACACCATGCTGCTGTTCTTATGTGATGAGGACGTGGAGGATCCCATAATCAACGAGCACATCCAGAAAGCAAACAGACTGCTGGGAAAATGTGGCAACAGACACTTTGTTCTCCGTTCGGAAGCCCAGGTTCCTGAGTTCCTCCAGGAAATAGAGAAGGTGGTGGAGGGAAACTGTGGTGATTTCTCCCTGCCACTGAGTAACTATAATTCTAAGCAGGTTAAAGCCCCAAAGAATGTTCCAGAGATGGAACAAATGTATGATGGCGGAAAACCGGATGGGCAAACTGTGCTCATGCACAGACGTGGAAGTTACACAGGGGATCCTCCTAGTAGTGAGTATAATTGGAACCCTACTGTTTTCACATTGCCTTAGTTCTGGTTTCTGTCTTGTAGGAGCATACAAAGGGCACAGTGTAGTGTTTCTCCTGGTTTAGCACATCTAACTCAAAAACGATTCCTTTGTTTTACAGTGGAGGAGGACGACCAGACAGGGGACACTGTGGCTGCTAAACTCAAGTACTGGGTGGAGATGCTAGGACAGCATTACCTTAAGCCAGCAGTATGGATAACACTGGTTATCATTGGGGCTCTTTTGAAAAGAGTGGCTGGATCAGAGTAGTGTCAGCCTGTGCAGTCAATCTATTGGTGAAAACAGCTAAGAGTCATTATATGAAGTGCTTCACTGACAGCACTGACAGTGTAACAGATGAATATCCAAGTTACTGTATCCAAAACACCACCCTTAAATCAACGTTACATAGCACGATGTGATTCTACTAGCACCCTACTAACGTTTGCTTAGTTTCTATATGTGTGGAATTCCGATCAAATACTAATGTATATCTAGCTGTAGCCTATTGCATAATCCGTTAATACTATTATTTAAAAAATATAATGATATATAACAATAATAATAATAATAATAATAATAATAATAATAACATATGGAGGGTTTCTGAAATGCAATTCGAATGACAGATGCTAAATATCATCATTTCTGCTATTAAAATATACTTAAGTAAAGTAATAGGACATTTTTTAGTGGCCCCAGATATCTATGACAGCCTGCCAGGATATTACTGAGTCACTCCCAGCCCGTCTAGCTGCACATGACAGTTACCCTGGATATGGGTCATAATAATGTGACTCCACTGTGTGTGTGTGTGTGTGCTTAAAATGTACCTGCTTTAATTAAATTACATAATTTCTAGTGTATTAAAATCCACTTCACTTTTTTCTGGGACACGACAAGCAGATGTCAGATCCAGTGTGACGGAAGTGCTGGGTTTCAAAAAGAGTCGCAAAGAGTTCAGAACTGTGATTCAGAACAGTGACACACAAACCTGATCTAGTTACTTGCTAATACCAGTGCAGACAGTCATTAGCCCATACGAGCCAGAGTGAAACTTGATCTCTCAAGGGTCTGGTTGGACCTTTATGCTCTACAGGTATTTTAATAGGAAGGTATGTAAACAGACGTATTATTCTAATGTTAGGTATATTTCCCTGCCTGTATTGTTTACAGTAATCACTAGACAAAGCGTGGACATCTTATCACTAACACAGTTTAAAACGTCTTACAGCCAAGCAGTTTTAATCAAAAACTGTATGCCCTGACATGGACTCACTCTGCTCTCTCCCTGGCTGGTCAGCAGTATGTTGGAACTCAGTCTTCCGTTAGAGATGTTTGTCTTGTTCTGTTTGTTTCAGAATTTGTACACGGATCTATTTTGTTATGTATGTTTACATTATAACCGTTTACATTATAACCGTTAGTAGGACTCTATCCACACGCTCATCTTACGTCATGCCACTCCAAAGCTTTGAGAATGGTGTCATCTTGTACCCACTGTAAAGTCTTTGTACCTCAGTGTCTACTCTTGTTACCCATGTGACCTGTAGTATGTATGGCTCCTGTGTTTTGTTTCCCTCTGGCACTTTTTGAAATGAATAAAGAGTTTTTGTTTATTAGAAGCATCATGTATTGTTTGTCTCTTTCTTCTGGGGCAGGTGTGCATGGACAGGTAGAAGGGTACGACTGGTGGGGTGAAAGGTGTTAACGATTTCAGGGGAATGCATGAATGAATATACAAGCTCACCTGTGACTGAAAGGCAGTAATCCCTCCATGAGCACCAGTACCAGTTGTGACTGTAGGCCACATCAATGTTCAGACATTGCTCGTCCTGAATGATCATCATGCCAATCAGTCTGTTGCCAGTGAAGCCTGTTTGTGTGGAGTGTGCAACAATGAACTTTTAAATTATAAAGTAAATAAATTGAGAACTTAATGTAGCTTTTTAAGTGCAGAACTATAGGGTCTCTCTGGGGACAATAATATATAGAACAGAACAAAAACACCTGTAAACCTACCTGCTGATTCTGTCCCTCGGCAGTCCTGTCTCTAGGCAACCAGGAAAGCACCACACACAAACAGCCAACCACAGACACACAGAGGAGCGGAGCCGGGAGGGGACAGGGGTGGCTTTTGATCATCATTGTTAGATTTAGTGTTCATGTGTGTGGCAGACATGTGTATTGGACATTTATGGAAATATGGAAAAATTAAATTGCCATTTACTTGCCAAACCCCCAGTTCAGAACTGTTGTGAGTGCAGTGGGCACTGGTGGACTCGCCTACCCATGGCTCTGCCTGAATGGCGCTGGGTTTTGATCAGTTTGATACATTATGTTATTATAACAGTGAACAGCAACTTCCACGATCAGTTCTGCCCATCTGCCCGTTGTTTCCTTTATCTGCTTATCTGCCCACTATTGGCTCCCACGCTCCACCTCCCGCCCCCCAGCCCCTCCCCCACCAACCAAGGACACACTGAAATGAAACTGAAACCAAAACTAAGCATCAATACTTCAGGAGAGGAGAGAGCGAGAGAGACAGACTAAAGAAAGGAGGATACTGCTATGGAGAGTTTCTGTCAGAAAACAGGTGAGTGTAAAATGCCACTTTCGCATGTAAAGGATGCTTAAATGAGTTTCCGGTGTCGTTCCCGCTGCAGAGGTGGACTAAATCTGCTTCTCACAGCAGGTCTGACTCATTTGACTAATTTACTGTGCGTTTTAAAAGTGAGCTGTATACGGCAGATCGCCTCTAAACTAACCCGCATGCGCAGGAGAACAATCCTGTAACCTGGCACACTCATCCAGAGGTAAACAGTGATGACAGTGGGGGGTGACGGCTCACTCCCAGAGGTTTCAGTTTCATCTTCACCAGTAGTGCAGATCACAAGGATGATCATCCAATGACTAACCGCTGGGCTTGTTACTCAGAATGCATTCAAGCTTGCAACAAATAGCATGTGGATATGGACCATCTGCTGAACCTATGGCACCGGTGGCCCACAGTCTGCCCTGGCCATCTACAGTGAGTCAAAGGTGACACATACATTTAAAACATGTATTTGGCCCACCTGTCTCAAAACAGGTCCACTTTTGGCACAGAGTTGCCTCCTGTTGGCTGAGCCGTGCTCCTAATCTGGTGCGTATGTCGCCCACATCTAGCAACCGGGAGCGGTCCACCCAAGTGCTGTCAACCTGTGCTGCAAGTAGGGCAATAGGGCATGTTGGCCAGATCTGGTCCAGAACAGGTTTGCCATTTGGGTTTGCTTTGAGACTTTTAGCTGCAGCCCCGTTCCCCCAGCTAGTTCTTTCAGAATCTCTTTTCACAGAAGGCATATGAGTGAAAAAAGTCTACACAGTGTTTTTAGCATTAATATTTTATTTTGGCCATGGGTTTTGCTAAGAAAGTCTTTCAGGAAGTCTGCATCTCATGCTCGCTTCATCTGCTGTAAAATCTGAATTTCCAGGCTAGCTGCTACCCTGACAGAGTGTGGAAGCAGTTGCAGCAAGGCTTCACACTTGGTCTACCAGGGCCACTAGCTTTGTGGCTTGCTTGGGGGGGGGGGGGGGTAACAGCACAGGTTAAGCAGCTCTTAAGTGAGGTACACTTGGAAGTCTAGCACTGTTAAGGTTCAGTATGGTGTGGCAGTGTTTGCAGCCTCTCTGGAAATACACAGTGTCCAGTACCGCATTAGCATGACGTTTGCCCGAGCTGAGATTAGATGTACAGTACACTCATCATCAAAAGAATACAACAAGAGCTGCTCCCAACAGGAATCACCTGACAGCAATGAAACATAATGGGTAGGTTTGATATTGTGAGACATGCAAATGATTCAAGTTTCACACTCAGCCGCTTAAGTGACCTAAGCAGGGACAAGCCTTACTGTTGTACCTGACCGATCCAACATTCAGCATGCAGTACCAACACTCTTGGCAGATGACTGTACAACGCAGGTCCTCATGCATGACTGTTATGATGACCTTATCACCACAACAACGTCACCAAAGACCCCAATGGTGTCGTGCAGGTCATCTTCAGTGACGAGTTTTGTCTTGGTGGAGACGACTAACGAATCCGTGTGGAGGCACCGTGGTCAGCACCAAGATGAGCGATTTGTTGGCACACGTCACACGTCCAGAGGACCTGGTATCACTCCACCTCCACCCCTACCGCACCATCTGCAGGAACTGTGTGAGGACATTCAAGCTGCATGGGATGGATTATCACAGGACACCATTAGGAACCTCTACAGCTCCATACCGAGACGTCTGGCGTGTTGGGTTAGCAAACATGGCCGCCCTACACCATACTGAGAGACAGACTTCTGTATGTGTAGCTCAATAAATATTGATCATATCAGTCTAAATTTATCATCAGTTATTGATCCTGGTCATCTTTATCTTCCTTCCCAACCGTATTGCAGTCACACACAGTTATGTTTTTGATGATGAGTGCATTATCTATGTCAGAGGCAGGTAAAACAATAGAACTTCTCTTTCTGGGCAGTGTTAGCAGCTTAACACTTACTTTTTCAGTTTTGTTCTGGTAGAACTCGTGTTGAAGTGTTGTATTGTTGTCATGGACAGAAGCGCCTCTTCACTGGGAAATTTCTCAATTGAGTAACACGATGGATGTCACCAAATTGAATGTGATTCTGGAAAGCAACTTCTCACCAGGTAGGATACCTTTCAACCCATGTTTCTGCGACTGTAGTAACTGAGTAAAGCCATTTCAGTGCTGTGTTTGTTCCATCCAGACCATGTTGTGTTTCTGTCTGTCTAAAGGAAGCCCACTTGTAGATAATAGGATTGTAGCACAGAGCACAATCATCTTAATAGTAAAGAAACAGCAAGAGGGCAGAGAACATGCTACAGGTCCATGGAATGGGCCTGCAGGATGGAGAATCTGCCAGGTGAGCTACATTAAACAGGTGCCCAAAAAAGCTCTATCAAACCCAGGTGGGAGAAGGCTATGGTCATTTCTCTCTGCTTCAGATATACTACAACCTGGGGCAGAACAGATCCACACAGGATGAAAAGAAGATGGAGCAGGGTAAGGGAGGGTCAGAGAAAGTACATAGAAGTGGAAGTCTCCAAGGGATCCCTCCACACAGTAAGGACAACATAATATTTTTATGTTTATGTCACATCTGTGGGTCTGCCTGACTTTGCTGATCCTCCGGGATCCAGTTCCTAGAGTGCACAGCCCGATGACATCATACCCACATGCTCGAACTCAGCCAATCCCCTGCGCTCGCAGTCTCCAGAGTTTTGATTGTTTTCAGCTGTGACACTTGTTTAGAAACCCCACACAACTACTCACTCTTTGCAAGCAAGTCTGAGTGTTTCTCTCTACCTTTTTCAGATTGTTTGGTTTGACCTTGTTCTTTTCTCGACTTCCCTTTCTCACCTTCTCCCTTTGCCTTGCCTGTCCATATCTATTCTGGTATTCATCCCCTTCTCTGTCCGTTGACTGTGGCTTTATTCTCTCCTCTGGCCTTGTCTGCCTTCCTTCCTGCCTCTCTGGATCTCGACCCTCGCCTGGGTCTTTCTCTTATGGCTCTTTGCTGTTGTGTAAAGCTTCCGGTTTTGTAATAAAGCACATCTGTATGGTAGCTCTGCTAGCATGGCACCCAGTTCTTTTTTTCCTGACACTTCAACATCATACACAGCAGTGGTCAGACAGGCGTTTATGCCCGGAGTAAGCTTGGTGTGACTATATATTATTATTATTATTATTACTGTACTGTCCTTCTCTCGTACTGGGTGAGCCCTGACAGCAAGTGTCAACATCCTTCCCACATTACGACTCTGAAGACGGTTAGTGCTGTCCACAGGTTTAATGATGCTGGAAGTTGTGAAACTGCAAATGAAATGTACATCTTACATTACTATACTATGCTCCTTCATAGACTTTACATGAATAGGTTGTTTACCGCAACACTAAATGACCAAAGGCTAGGCTAACGTTGCCAGAGCATAGTAGTATCTCGCTTACAGAGGGAACATGAGATTTCTACCAATATTACAATTAAATAAACAACATGGCATAAACTTAAGCAATGTCTAAATATAACTCAAGATAAACAGCTCAGTAACCATATACATACAGACGATGCCACCGAAGACAGCGGATGAACACAGATGGAAGCACAAGTTGTATTTGTATTTGTATCTGTGCTGTTTGTTTTTGTGAAACCGCTACTGGCTGCTAAATTACCTTCAGGATCAATAAACTATCTATCTATCTATCTATCTATCTATCTATCTATCTATCTATCTTGATGTACAAATGAACCCACTTCCTGGTTCGTTTTACTTCCTGTGTAATGACATCAGGACTAACTGCACCGCAACCCCAAAATTACAGCCACTAGGTGGCACTACATACTACAGCCGTAACAGCACAACTACTATGCATTATTACAGGACATGTACAGTATATAAACAGTGGGATATAAAACACTGAGATCACATTGTATTTTTATGTGAACCTGCATATAAACCACAGACAGTTTCAGAATTTTAAATGACTAGGAAAAGTTTAATTAACCATGATATTCATGGTTGTGCCAAACGTCTCTATTCAAATGTATGCAAATACAATCCTGTCGAGGCGTTTTTGTCCCTTGGCAGAATTCCTTTGTTGATGATGGAGGTGAGTGGACAATAGCCAGACTTGTTTGATCCGAATGAACAGTAACAACAGCTTGAACCTCGGCTCCTTAAAACAGAAGTGTCTCTGAATGCTGAGTATGTCTAACCTTGAGGGGGATGGAACCACATGGGGTCAATATTGTCACATTTCATTTTGCCTCACATTAAACTCAAATGTACTTGGTGATGTGTTCCAACCCTTTTAAAAAATTAATTACACGATCCAATCAATTCCAATTCCTAATGCATACATTTACATATTTTTACTGTATATGTATATATTTATGTATATATGTATGTATATATGAAATGTGTTTGATATATTTTTTTGTATATGTTCTTGCCTAATGTCAATATGGACTAGGAAAAGTGAATTTAAAAATAATTTAGACCAATCTCTTTTCATTATGAATCTTTTTCCCCCAAGATTTCCAAAGTGAACTTTATTTAACACAACAAAGTTAACACAACCGCACGCTTCTTTATTTTCTCAGTAAATTGTAGTGAGATATTTGTTAAGGGTAGAGTGTGTATATATTAGAATTTTTTTTTTCTTTTTTTTACAGTGAAGGAGAAGAAAAAGAATTCTGAGATCACTGTGGCTGTCACGCAGAGTATCATGGTATTTCTGCTCTGTTCTAGAAAACTCGCCTCTGTGGGACTGATAGTGGTCCCTGTGGTAGTTGCAGTCCATTTTGTGGTGGCATTTCAAAACGTTCAGGCAGCCAAAAACTGATGCCAATGCTACATTTTGCAGAGGAAAAATGAAAACATGAATTTGAGGACATCATAGACCGCTTTAAAATGGTTTTACCAATATAATGATCAACTTGCTCAAACCTACATAATACAGTACATGCAGGATCCAAAGCTTATACGTATATATGCATTTCCTAAGTACACTGCAGTAGAGAAACCACTACACTGAACCATAGGAGAAAATACATCAAGTGAATGTGTAATTTTGCCTGTTGAACTTAAGTTTAATGTCTTGCTTGCCCACCATATTTGAAGCAGCTTATGATGTACAGCATGGTCTGTAGTCTCTCTATGTTAATTATCTAATATTAATGTAACTCCATATTCATGTAGGTCAAACTCTTTGAAGACACATGGTATAAAAGTACTTACCAACAAACACTTAAATAACTAAACATTTTAAAACATAGTTATTTAGATGTTAGAAAGTTTGTTGTTACGTTTATTTGAGAGGGGACTCTCATGAACACACATGCCTTGAAGGTGCCATAGAATACATTTATTCAGCATTTTAAAAATTTTCTCTGATGCTCTATATAGAAAGTTGTGAATTCATACACCATGATTTGGTCCTAGAATGAAAAGAGCTGTTGGCTTTTTTTTGGCGAGCTCATGAATATTTAGATGAGCTCTCATCTGATTGGCTGGATTACAGTGACACACCACAATGATTACACAGAAGCAACTTTTGGAAATAGGCTCAATAAAATGAGCCTCTGTGTAAATAAGCTCCGCCCTCCTACTAAATAGGTAGCTATGCTTATTCTGTCCTGACTTGACTATGCTAGACAGATAGCTAACAAACAGACTGAAGGCTGTTGAAAGTGCTCGCATCTTTTATGTAAAACTGAAAAACACAAGAAAGTATGTATCAGCATTTGGTCGACTTACATGCACATTGGCATTCAAAGTAAATACATGAATTAAATGAAAATGCTTAAACCTTGTGTATCTTAACCTAAACATGTCGGGGTTTAAAAACCTTAAAAGGGTTGCATTTCTGTTCACACAGGCAATAGGAGCGTATTAGCCACAATGCATTTTAATTGTAATTGCCTAGCATTCACTCATAGCTAGTCGACAGTTAGCAACATGCTAAGTTGCAGCTAGTATCAACAACATTCATACATGGAGCAACCATGCTTGAATATTTTTTGCGGAATAACGAAAAAACTCATATCCAGCTCAAGGGATTAGTAAATGAACAGAATACAACACAGGCTTTTCTGTATGAACGTCTCTCTGTATAACAGTACAATGCTAGTAACTTGGAGCTAATGCTAGTAGCTAATGTGACCTTTACTAGCTTACTGGCTTTTCTATCTGGACATCAACACACAGTAGATTGAAGTTGTTCCTCACTATGGAACTTTCAGTTTAAGATGATCTGAAGCTTCAGCTAGCAAACATAGATACAGTCACACAGCATGGCTGCTACGTAAAGGCTGCAGTCGGGGCTGTGATGATGCTGAAGGTGGAACTGCTCCTCTCTTTAGTCTCGTAGCTCAAACATTGTGTGAAGCTTCAATATTGTCCACTTTTTGAGAAACTATAAATTGTGCAGAGCAACTCGGAATTAAAAGGGGTCCAGAATCTTCTTAAAGATGCGGGCGCTGAAGTTGACTTCCTGTTTGCCAGTTTGTGAATTTTCTGTTCCACTTTAAATGGTGCTGCAGTTGCGTTCTGGCACCTGTACACACTGTAGCATTTAAGGTGGAATGAAACATTTGGTTCAGAAGAGCAAGAAGCAGCTTCAGTCTCGTTTCAGACGAACATCAACCATATACCGGTTCCTTTGAAAGGGTATGAAAAGTCCCCTCCCAGCCTGAAATGTACTGCAGTTCTATGTACCGAACTCTTTGCATTCAACTACAATAATGTACGCCCAGTTTTCCATTCTATGGCACCTTTAAATCATAGCTGGATTATCTAAATATTATACTGTAACCCTATACTGTTTGTGTAACCATTTAGCCAGCTACCCAACAATGACTATCACAATTATGCTGCCTCATTTAGAATGCAAAATGTATCGAATCATAAAAATAAACAACAATAGAATTAGAAAACAAACTATAGAATAATTAGATTTAATGTTTCTGGCCTGAATAATGATAATAGTTAAAATGATCTCATCTATGTAAACTACATGATCATAAGCATTGGTCACCGCAGATATACTAATCCAGCATCTTTCTACTGTCAGTTAAAGTATCATTTATAATTTATTTTATTAATGTATTTATTTGTTTAGGTCATGTGTCTCTGTGCATCTTTAGTGATTGAACTTTACTAGTTTATGATGCTGATGTGTCTTGTTAGGGTGGCTACGTCTTTGTGTGTGATGGTGTGTTTAGTTTGTGCTAGAAACGCTAAGTATGCTAATAATTAAACCTTACCTGTCATCACCCTATTATAAAAACTGACTTGTGGTCATCTTTGGTTCTTGAGTCTATTTGGGTTAGTCATCGCTCAGTGATCATCTCAGGTGAAAACACCTCACATTATATGCCTGAATGGAGGACAGATTATTCTCAGTTAATCTACTCAATACAACCAATAAAACCAAACAGGAAATAAGAGCACATTTTCATGCCACTGTTCCAAAAAGACTCCATGTTAAAAAATTTAAATAAAAGGACACATAAAGGATCCGTGCCAGTGGATTTTAACTTTAGCTAGCTAAGTTTGCACCTTCTTTTAAAAGATGCCTTTTTGTAGATCCCTTAGTGTAGTCCATTGTTTTTATAAGGTGTTTCTTGCTATTACCTCATATTTTCATGTTTCTGTTGCTGTTTGTTGTTCGGGTTGTCAGTCAGAAAAGCTGACAAAGACAGCTAGCTAGCTCTGCCTTAGCTAAGGCTAATGGTAGCTATATCCACTTTAGCCTACATACAAAAAATAAATAGGTGAAACCGGAACATGAAGATGTCTGTATCTAGCAAGAAACAAAATATAAAACCCACAGACTATGTCAAGGAAATCAGCAAATGGCCCGTTTGGGTTTTGCCAGTGAGCGCCAATGTTAGCTGGTTAGCTAAGCTTGCAGACTGGCTTCCTGTAAGGACCCATGATACAGTCATGTGGGTTTTATGTAATGTTTTTGCTATGTGTTATGTATTCTCTATCATAACAGTAGCAAAACAAGCGGCAGTTACATGTACCTTCAATAACGCAGCTGAGACTCGTTAGCAGTGTACTCAGAACTTCTTTACTGAATCATTCACTTGGTATACAGAAGCAATAGCGCCACCTTTTGGCGTCCTGAGGTAACAGCATGAGTAACATAAGTTTTAGCAATACATAACACTATGCACCCACATCTTCGTGTTTTAGTTGTCAGGCCTGTCATTCAGACAAGCTGACAAAGACAGCTAACTAGCTAGCCAAGGCTGAGATGACTAGCTAAGGCTAACTAGCTAGCTATATGCAGTAGGATGGCCACACGTACGATTTTATGCCCAACAGTCAGTTTTTTCAACTCGGAGACCTCCATCCCACGCAATACCTGGATGAACACCCATTAGTCCTCTTTTCAGGATGAACTATTTAAAGTGTTTATTGGTTTAACAAGGTCATGTGACCACAGGTCAGCCCTCTTAATGCTAGTCAATTAGTAATCAATCAGTCAATTAATTTCTATTTGTATAGCACTTTTTACAACTCATGTTATCTTAAAGCAGCTTCCCAAAAAAGCACTTTATATAAAGGAAAGGAAAAACACGGAGTTAATGTACAGATGTAGGAAAGGGAACCGGGTCCAACCCACCTGTGAGCAAGCCAGAGGCAACAGTGGCAAGGAAAAACTCCCTTGAGTAAGGAAGAAACCTCGAGAGGAACCAAGCTCGAGCGGGGAGCTCCGGGAGATCCCAGTTGAGGAGAGAATGACAGGAACTAACAGGAGAAGCAGCCTGGAACATCTATTAGATACAGTCTGATTAATCCAGGAGGCAGGAATTACAAAGGCAGAGCCGACTCATAGGTTCTCTGTTTAAGTGAGAGATGCAGTTTATGATCAGAGCCAGATGCTGGCGGCTCTATTGCGGTCATTGAAGACCCACTGTGGAGATGATGCTCTGGTGACTTTAGTCGCTCTGGGGGTTCTCATGTGATCACTCTGGAGAAATGTCATTCCTGTGCCAAACTCAGGGCATTCCCCAAACAACAAGGAATGCATGCTGGAAAGACAGAGCCTCAGCCGCTCAGCAGAGGCTCAGACCTGGACGTGTTAACAAGCAGATTGGAACACAAAGAATTCAGACTCTTGGTGACCCACAATGGTGCCTACATAAACAAGGAAGTGACAACTCCACCCACTTTTACACCTGCAAGTAATTCAGGACTCGTAAAGCCACGTCACAATGATGCACATGCCTTAAATGTTTAGCCAGTTGAGCAGAACAGGGCTCACTGCACTACACAGAAGATGCCCAGTCAGAGATATTAGTTAGCATTATTAGAGTTATTAGTTAGCATTATTAGAGTTATTAGTTAGCATTATTAGAGTTATTAGTTAGCATTATTAGAGTTATTAGTTAGCATTATTACAGTTATTAGTTAGCATTATTACAGTTATTAGTTTGGCTGCTGTTGGGAATTTTTGTTAATTAGCTTAGCACCATTTTCACTGCTCATGAGTACTCTACACTTAGACTTGGCCATTTCACTGGCTGAGGCACATTTTGAGCTGCTCCAGCCCTTTACTGGAGTAGCATTTGAGCAGTCTACTTTTTTTTTAACTTAACTAATGGAGTTATTGGAGTGGTCTTTGGAGGGCTGGGAACAGTTTCAACTTATGGCTGATTGATGCTGAGCTGGCAATAAATATTTCAAATAGTGGTGGTGCACATCACAGCAATTGTGTCAGCAGAGTAGACTATTCATACGGTCTCAGCTTGTAGATTCACCTTACTGGTATGCGGTTAGTTCAATTCAATTCAATTCAACTTTATTATCATTATACCAATACAGGGTTGTACCATATAACAAAACACAGTCAGGCTCCTTCTCCAGTGCCGTTGCAAGAATACATGTGTATATATAAATAGTGTAGTGCAAAGACAAATAGACAAAAATAGAAAAAAAAGTGTGCATGCGACAGGTGGTCTACAGTAAAGATCTTTGTCTTTCCAGACCTTGGAACCAGTTTCTGGTTCTGGATTTTGTAGAAACACTATAGATAGTTGGTTTGACCAAGTACTCATATTCACTAGTTATGGTCCAGATTTAAAGACTTCCGGTCTACAGTGTTTAACATTATACAGCTAAGGACTGGTGTGTGAGTGGAAGGACGCGTCTCTAAAAACGAGGATGGTGAGAGTAAACGGGTTCCCTTATTTGGGATTTGCGCTCCCCCTAGTGGTTCAGAAGAGTAACAGCATACTGATTATAGCAGAATCTACATTCAGGAAGGATAGGTGTACCTTTGGGTGAGCAAGTCATGACGTTAGGAGAACACGTCATTACGTTAGGAGAACACGTCATTACGTTAGGAGAACACGTCATTACGTTAAAAAAAGTTCTTGTGTGAGTTTGTGATAAACACTCTATAAATAATAAAGTTAAAGAAGTGACTTTGAAATGTAAACATAAGGCACGTCCAGTTAAAAGAAGAAAACTATAACTTTATTCATATAGCTCCTTTCATCTTACTACTGCTGCTATTATTATTATTATTATTATTATTATTATTATTATTGTTATTAGCAATATTCGTCTCTGTATAGCTCCTTTCATACTACTACTACTACTACCAATAATAATAATAATATCAACAACAATAATAAACTTTATTTATACAGCTCCTTTCATACTACTACTGCTGCTATTATTATTATATTATTAGTATTTTTAGTATTATTATTTATTACTACTACTGCTACTACTACTAGTAATAATAATAATAATAATAATATCAACAACAATAATAAACTTTATTTATATAGCTCCTTTCATACTACTGCTGCTATTATATTATTATTATTATTATTATTATTATTAATTACTACTACTGCTACTACTACTAGTAATAATAATAATAATAATAATAATAATATCAACAACAATAATAAACTTTATTCATATAGCTCCTTTCATACTACTACTGCTGCTATTATTATTATTATTATTATTATTATTATTATTATTATTAGCAATATTCGTCTCTGTATAGCTCCTTTCATACTACTACTACTACTACCAATAATAATAATATCAACAACAATAATAAACTTTATTTATACAGCTCCTTTCATACTACTACTGCTGCTATTATTATTATTATTATTATTATTATTATTATTATTATTATTTATTACTACTACTGCTACTACTACTAGTAATAATAATAATAATAATAATAATAATAATATCAACAACAATAATAAACTTTATTTATATAGCTCCTTTCATACTACTACTGCTGCTATTATTATTATATTGTTATTATTTATTACTACTACTGCTACTACTACTAGTAATAATAATAATAATAATAATAATATCAACAACAATAATAAACTTTATTCATATAGCTCCTTTCGTACATTGAAATGCCGTTATAAGTGTTTCCAATGTAAAGTGCAGAAATGTGAGAAAATAAAATAAATAACATTTATTTTTCAAAAAAACAAATTAAACTACTATTACACTGCCTGACTGGTGTACTTTGTTGTATACTTAGTTTGTGTCTAAGATAGAAATTTCCTACTTTTTTTTCTACCCGTCTTCCGAATGAGTGGCCCGTTAAGCACTAGCCAATCAGAGCCCAGGAGGGCGGGGTCTGCCTGAATACGGGTGGGAAAACAACCCGACACGTCTGTGTGTACTAGCGTCTGTCGAGGAAGTGATCAAAGGGGAAGAGCTCTGTTTACTGAAGGTCCGTCTCATCACCCTCCTCAGTACATGAGCTACAGCTTTACACCGCCGAGGACGGAGACACGAGCTTGACCCCTGAGCGGGATGTGGGCTTTCCTCACACCGTGTCACTGACCGCCAGCTCGCTGGTCTCCTCGTGCCTGCAGGTCAGTTTCTGTTACCATGCCGCTCCTAACACACCTGAAGAAGTTCCCCTGGGTGACTAACGTGACCCTGTACGGCTGCCTGTTCGCCGGAGGGGACCTCGCCCAGCAGCGCCTGTCCGGCTCGGAGGAGGTGGACTGGAGCCGCACCAGAAACGTGGCCATCGTGGCTTTCAGTTTCCATGGGAACTTCAGCTTCCTGTGGATGCGCTTTCTGGAGCGGAGATTCCCCGGATACTCCGTCAGGATGGTGCTGAGGAAGCTGCTGGTGGACCAGACTGTGGGAGCGCCTCTGGCCACTACTGCGTTTTACACAGGTCAGTACGAGCAGGGGTGGGGGGATTCACAGGTAATCAGGGACCCCGTTCAGCCAGCCGGTGTTTGCATTGTACGGGGGCTCTAAAAGATAAAAGATATTGAATATTTCTCTAATTTTTTTTTTTTTTGCTTTTTACATGACAATGAATGTTTTCTCGAGAACTCGAGTTATTCATGTCATTATAATCGCATAATAAATGTTATTTCAATAAAATGATGTCCATAGTCTCATGGTAATGATATAAATAACTTGATATCTCAAGAAAAACAACATCGCTTTGTTGTGATAATGTCATATATGTATATACCTACATATAGGTATATACATATATATATATATATATTTTCCATGTATAGACTGTATGCAATGTAACAGTGTTTCTATACTATCAGGGACGGACCAGGACTAAACAACAGCTCTGGACTTTGTCCCCGTATCTGCATACGTACACAGGGCCTGCTCCATCTCTAACCTATATACTGTGTGTTCTCTCCCTCTCTCTCTCTCTCTCTCTCTCTCTCTCTCTCTCTCTATCTATATATATATATATATATATATATATACATACAAACACATACATGCACACCTGTAATGCTGTAATGTGAATGTGGTCATCGATTTGATTTGATTTGATGTGAATGTCCAGATGGCTAATCCACACCGCAAAGCAAAGCTCCCAGCAGAAATCACAATGATACAGCCCTATTAATCATGTGGGACATCATAGCAACTACCAGCAATCACATAGCAACCACCTGGGGTATTAGAGCAACCATTTAGCAACACCTTAGCAACCATTTGTAATATTAAGCAACAACCCAGCAGCCATTAGGGACACCATAGCAACCACTTAGAAAGACCTTAGCAACAACTTGAAGTACCATAGCAACCACCTAACAACACCTTAGCAACCATTTGTGATACTAAGCAAAAACCCAGCAATCATCAGGGACACCATAGCAAACCCTTAACAACTGTGTAAGCCACCTAGCAACACCTTTGTGTTACTATAGCAACTACCCAGCAACCATCAAGAACTAGGGTACTAGGCTACTAGGTTTAGTTACTGAGCAAACTCTGATGGACTGATGATCCCTGAGTGATCCATAAAGTAACTGGCCAGTGATTTCTTTTTACCCACAGGTGGTCTAGGTTCTTAGCACACCTGAGCCAGATTACCTGCATTCTACCTGTTACTCCTCCTGCACCGTACAGATCCCCCCTGCACTAATACACGTGATTCATCTTACGATTATCTCAGTCATGTGACATGTGGTATAGGTGGAACCACGGGACGGAAAGGAGCAGGCACTGCAGGGCAAGGCTGATTACCTGCCTCAGGTGTGTAAGGAGATGGAATGCCACAAAAATGTGGGCTGCCTTGGGCGTCGCCGAGGACTAGATTAGGCAACAGCAGTCTCAGCTACTAACACGCCTGAACCAAACACACAAACAGTGAACACGTGGTACATCTGGTGTGATGGAGGTGAGCGGACATGTGGACTACGTAGTGGTTCCTGAGTAGCAGAGAAGACATTGTGGACCTTAAGCTTAGGACCTTACTCTCACACTTTCGTTGCATGCCACTTTATAACACACCTGAGGCACATAATCATCGTTTCATAGCTCATTTATTACCTCACACAGGAGCTATAACAGATTAACATGTGGACTGGAGGTCCGGGGTCTTGTATCAAACGCTGGCTCTGTGCCAGCTGACACAGGGCAAAGTTCCATTCTTGTAAACGTGTCTAATTAACTATTACAGGGATGAGCTTTTTAGAAGGGAAGGATGACATACTGGAGGACTGGAGAAAGAAGTTCCTCAACACATACAAGGTAGGTAGTTACGATTTCATAGTACCTTACACTGAGCCAGAAACGTTCATCAAATGTTAAATAATAAACATAAATGATTTGTTCTTATTGCTTGTTGTTATGTTGCAGACAGCCCTCATGTACTGGCCATTCATGCAGGTAAAATATTATTTCAGTCACAAAAATCTGTAACCCTTTCATTTCCAGCCAAAACACCCATCATCAAAAGAATATTAGCACCCAGAAGGAGGTGTGGGAGTGCGGTGCTGTTGGGGAGGAAGATTAAGGTTACCAGGATCAATAACTGATGATAAATTTAGACTGATATGATCAATATTTATTGAGCTACACATACAGAAGTCTGTCTCTCAGTATGGCGTCGCCATGGCCGCCATGTTCACTAACCCAACATGCCAGACGTCTGGGCATGGAGCTGTAGAGGTTCCTAATGGTGTCCTGTGATAATCCATCCCATGCAGCTTGACTATCCTCACACAGTTCCTGTAGATGGTGCGGTAGGGGTGGAGGTAGAGGGACACCAGTCCTTCTGGATGTGTGACATGCGTCAACAAACCACCACGGTGCCTCCACACACTGATTCATTAGTCGCCCCCCACCAAGACAAAAGTGGGGGTTGTCACTGGAGATGACTCACTGCCATTCCGAGTCACTCCATGACAGTCTGGCACGACACCATCGCAGTATTATGGACATAGACGTGATGTTAGGGACAGTCATCGTAACGATCTGTGTGCATGTAGTCCTACGTGGCACAGCTGTCTGCCAATGGTGCTGCACTAACAGGACGACTCATAGAGGACACCACTGCTCGCTGAATGCCCCCAATCGTGGCTGCTGAGTCAGTCAGGTACAGCGATAAGGCTCGTCCTGCTTATGTCACATGCGCAGCACACCACAGAGAGAAACTCTTTCCAATAAAAAACCTTTCCTCAGCTGCCTGAAATGGCTTTCTGGAATTCCAGCTAATTTACTGTATTGCAAGGTGACATCATCGTGTAACACAATTCCCTTGTTGCCCGCCTACAGGCAAGCTTGGCACACTCTCACAAAATGCACTGAGAGCTAAAATAGTAAAATCTGACCACTCTGAATCACTCCAGTCCTGCACCAGTCCTCAGTGCCCCTCTAACAGTTGATCAGTAGGTGAGCCGACCAATCAGAGTACACTGGGCTAATGGGGAGGCGGAGCTTAAGGATACGGAAGCTCTATAACAGAGCATCTCAGACAGAGGGTGAATACAGATGTACAGTATGAGAACAATATCCTGTTTGGGGAAAGTTGAAGCATGTAAATGTATTCTAGTAGACCCCAAACGTAAAACGTCATAGGTCCACTTTAACTTCACTGACGACTTTAAATCAGTGACCCTTTCCTTCCACATGAATCTGTGTCTTCATTCCAGTTCCTGAACTTTTCCCTGGTGCCCCCGTACCTGCGCACAACCTTCACGGGCTGCTGTGCCTTCGTCTGGGCCACGTTCCTCTGCTTCTCCCTGCAGAAGGGAGACGGCACCATGACGGCAGCTGTGGACTGGATTCACCAGCTGAACAGAGAGGCGAAGGCGCAGGAGACCACCAAGAGCAAGTGATTCGGGGAGAGTGCTGCAGAGAAAGTTCCAGGTCCCAAGCAAACCCGCACAGCTGAATGCAGAAGTCAGCAGACCCCTGGTCAGATTCGACAGAGAGGATTCACCCTCCTTCAATGTTTTATAAATTATAAGTACTATCCTCCATTTCTCAAGGGGTTGGGTTCTCAAACTTCCCACAACACCAAATGGTGTCTCCAACACCTAGCTAAGTGCACTGTGTTCCAAATGATTATGCAAAAAGCGTTTAGGAGTGATAAGGTAAGAATTTTTTGTTTGTCAGTTAAACCCATTGATGGTGATGTGTGTCAGGGCTCTTTATATCACTGAAAGCAATTGCAGACACCTGTGCTAATTAGTTTGGCAGGTGTGTCCAATTAAAGGCAAGACTACTTAAGAAGGCTGTCCCACATTATTAAGCAGCCTACATTTCCAACCAAAATGGGAAAGAAAGGATGTGTCGGCTGCTGAGAAGCAGCAGGTGCCTCCAACGTCCCCCGAACAACAAGATGCAGGGTCCGTCAGAGGTTTGCAGCTGTGCGTAAGCCATCCTGTCAACCTCCTCTATCCACTGCACACAAGCAGAAACGGCTCCAGTGGGCCCAACAATTCATGAAGACTGACTTCAAAACTGTTTTGTTCACCGATAAGTGCCGTGCAACGCTCGATGGTCCAGATGGATGGAGTGGAGGATGGCTGGATGATGGACACCCCATGCAAACAGGGCTACGGCGCCAACAAGGAGGAGGTGGAGTAATGTTTTGGGCTGGAATCGTGGGGAGAGAGATTGTCGGCCCCTTTAGGATCCCTGAAGGGGTAAGGATGACCTCCATAATGTATGTGGGGTTTCTCAAACAGCACTTCCTGCCATGGTTCAGGAAGAAGAACCGTGCATTCCGCAGCAAGATCGTTTTCATGCATGATAATGCACCGTCTCATGCTGCAAGGAACACATCTGCATCTCTGGCTGCTATGGGCATAAAAGGGGACAAACTTATGGTGTGGCCCCCATGCTGACCCCTGACCTCAACCCCATTGAGAACCTCTGGAGCATCATCAAAAGGAGTGTCTATGATGGCAGGAGGCAGTTCACATCTAAGCAACGGCTCTGGGAGGGTATTCTGTCCTCATGCAAAACAATACAAGCAGATGCCATCCCAAACCCGACACATTCACTGGACCAGAGAGTCCAGGAGCTCCTCTCGAACAGGGGGTCCTCTGTGCAGATGTAACATCACCTAGAATAAAGCTCTGACTTTAAAACTGTTTGAGTTCAGTTTGTATTAACCTGCTGATGCTTATAGTTTCACAAATGACCATTTTTTTGTTCTTTATAAAAATGAAAAGGTTGAACGCTGTGCATAACTGGAAATTGGAACATGCATTTTGAGTGCATTTTGAGTGTTTTATTTTTTTTTAAATATACTGTTATCATTGGCAGTTGTTTTTAAAAACCTTTCAATTGTACTCTAATAGTTGATGACTGGAAAATTACAATGACTGCAATTCATATAGGTAATTTTGGAAAATCTGAGAAAATATTACTTGCATAATAATTTGGAACACAGTGTATTTGATCCATCGAGTGGTACTAGCAAGCTCAAATGATCAGTACAGCGTAGTAACTCATTGTTTCAGATTCTATATTGTGTTTTTAATGTTAATTAATTTCAAACCTAATTATTTTTTAATCCTGGTAACATTTTCCAATAAGGGCATTCACCAGCTTCTTCTTTAAACTTGCCTGTTCCACCTTAAATCGCAATGTTGTTTCATCCTGGGGCATCAGGTGTTACCATAACCGCTGCTCTGTTTAAGGTGGAACGGGAAAATCCAGGCAAGAAGCTGACTTCAGCTTTGGAGTTTTAACTGGTAGTATTTTTATAAGGAGAGTTTTATGTATGGAGCTACTGATACATGAGCACTACAGCAGGACATTTCAAGAAAGACTCGTCTACTCGTCTGGTACCGTTCCGGCTCATCCATCTAATTTTGAACTGATCCGTTCAGAACGTTCGGAGGTTGGTTGTAACCAAAGAATAGCAGGTCCTTCGGCATGAACCGTGACAACCTTTGTGGGCATGTCAGATATTGAGGAAAGAGAAGGCAACAATGGCGACACCTAGTGGTCTACTGAAGAACCTTCTCTTCTGCGTCTTCTCATCTCCAGTAGTTGATCCGAGCTTGCTTTCTGGATATATACAAACATCTGGAATAACAGCACAGACGCTCACAGGTGATTTACACGCTCCGCCATCTTGGTACTACTGTTTACTACCGCTGTGCAGCGCCCTCTGTTGACACTAATGCCGAATCCTTTGACGTTCAATGATTCCAGTAGAAACTGGTGCAAACGGAGCCTAATTGAAACCAGTCTAAGATGTTCTGTGTGTGGTTTGTCCATTTCAAGGCAAGTCAAGTAGTTTTATTGTCAACACTTCAATATGTACGAGACATACAGAGGACTGAAATAGTGTCCGTCCCAAGGTGAAGCAAATAAGCATTTAACGATAAATAGATTACAACGGAAACAAGAACAAGAGTATATTGAAGGTAATAAACGATAAACATCAAATAGACTCAGGCAAGACCTACAATAGAATTAAATGAGGGCCCTTAGATTCTGGGCCACTAGAAACAATGTGTCTCCCTCTCTACATCGCAACAACTGTTGGAAGACAACCCGCTCCTGTGTAGACGTGAAGGGCTCGTACTAAACTGAATAAGAATTTGGATCAAAGGAGTTAACAGAGATTGTGCAGTATAAGCAGAGCTCAGGTCCTGCTTAAGGGTCCTACACGTCTGCACAGGAGCGGGTCGTCTTCCAACAGCTGTTGCGATGTAGAGAGAAGGGCCTTCTCTAAGGGCCCTCATTTTATTCTATCATAGGTCTTGCTTGAGTCTATTTTATGTTTATCGTTTATTACATTCAATATACTCTTGTTCTTGTTTCCGTTGTAATCTATTTATCGTTAAATGCTTATTTGCTTCACCTTGGGACGGAGAGTACCGCTATTTCAGTCCTCTGTATGTCTCGTACCTATTGAAGTATTGACAATAAAACTACTTGACTTGCCTTGAAATGGACAAACCACACACAGAACATCTTAGACTGGTTCCATTTAGGTTCCGTTTGCACCAGTTTTTACTGGAACCATAGAACGTCGAAGGATTCGGCATTAGTGTCAACAGAGGGCGCTGCACAGCGTTAGTAAACAGTAGCACCAAGATGGCGGAGCATGTAAATCACCTGTGAGCGTCTGTGCTGTTATTCCAGATGTTTGTATGTATCCAGAAAGCAAGCTCGGATCAACTACTGGAGATAAGAAGATGCAGAAGAGAAGGTTCTTCAGTAGACCACTAGGTGTATATATATATATGCAGTTAATAAAACTAAACAACCTAAAGATGAAACGATATGATGGCGATGACGACAACACGATGGTTCTTTAAGGGTTCTTTATTAAAGATAGTGGTTCTATGTAGGACCCTTAAAGACCCATTTGCATGCCCATATGGTTCTTTGCATGGTAAAGTTGTTCTCATGCTTCCCAGTGAATGTGTTGTATGCGGCTTATAATCAGAATTCAGGGTCATAATTCCGTTATTCCACCGAATATGTTACATAGGATTTATCTTGGAGTTATGAGTCACATACGTATGACATGTGGCATACTAAACAGACCAGACCAGCCTGGTTGTGCTGGTTTTGATGGTGTTAAGTCTTCTACCAAAGGGAAGTGGCTACAAGAGGTGATGTCCAGCGGTCAGCTGTAATTTTGCTAGCTCGCTTCACCACCCTGCTGTTGTACATGTCCGGGTGCATTGGCAGATTACATCCAATGATCCGCTCTGCTGCCCTGATTATGCGGTGGAGTTTGGCTCATTCCTGTTAGGTAGTGGAGCCAAACCAGATGGTTCTGGAAGATGTGAGGATGGAATTGATGGTCTCTGTAGAATTTGATTATTATCTTTTGTGGCAGGTCAAATTTCTTCTTCTTTCTCAGGAAGAGACACCTCTGTTATTACAAGCATGGCATCATCAACCATAGCATTTTGCTCATATATATGTAGAACCATATCCAAAACATTCTCCATCAGTCTTTAATGAGCCATTGCACAGAACCATTTAAGCATTACATGCTTCTATATAAGCTCACCAGACAATAAAACGGGTCACCTTGCATGTTTGAGGTGGTTGTAACTTCAGGCTCCTGCAGATGGCGCTGCACGAGGATGATGGGGCTATAAATCCCTGAGGGGTGTGAGTGGTGGGATTCATAATTCGAGAAGAGGTGGTACAGCAGGGAATGTCTCGTTCCATGTGTGGAAAATGGCTCCAGAGCAGATGTTAATGATTGGCTAAAAGAAGGGACTGCATGTGGGCGTGGCCAAAGACCATAGTGTGAAGGAAGTAGCTGAATCTGCAGGTGTATGGAAGCGTACGGTCATACAGGTCTATCAGAAGTGGCTAAAATCCCAGTCTACAGGGAATTCTCCTTGGAAATGTGCCAGGAATGGCATCCACCAAATCTGGCCCAGCTGACCAATTCCAGAAACTTGTCCAGTTCATGCCTATTAGGTGTGTTTCAGTCACAGGTGACTCAATATTTGTCTGGTAAGCTTATCGCTCATTGTTCTCATTAGTACCTTGGCTGTTATTCAGTAACACTTAACACAGCATCCTTATGGAGTGTGTTGTACGCTTAGTCTAACTAGGGCGTATATAATTTCAGCAGCACTAAGAAGTCAACACTGAAACCAGCAGTATTATTAACAGGAGATGCAGATGTTGATGTCCTGTAGTGTAGACGGATCATCACCACAGGATGGTGATGGAGTAGCAGGTAAAGTTAGCTGGTAGGCCACCTGCTTCACAATGACACAGACGGGACAGCTTTAATACAGTCTGCTCTGTTTTAGCTTGTAATGAGAACGCAGTGTGGCTGGTGTGGCAGAGTAGATGAAAAATATGATCAGCAATATAAGCTACTCACTGTTTTCCACAACCAACCAAAATCTCAACGCAGCCCATTATACAGGCAGCTCGGTGACGTCGTGCCGGCCTGGGTTTGATTCCTGGGTTTGGATTTTCCTCCAGGTGCTCCAGTTTCCTCCCACCGTCCAAACATTTGCAGTCAGCTGAATTGGAGATGCTGTATTCCCCCCCTAGGTGTGTGTGTGGGTGAATGTGTTCGTGTGATGGACTGGTGGCCTGTCTGGGGTGTTTCCTGCCTTCCACCCACCGAGTGCTGGGATAGGCTTCATCAACCTGCAACCCTGCAGGATAAGCGGCTTAGAGGATGAATGGATGTATGAAAGAATTGTATGCACACACTTGTATGTTCGGAATCTGATTGGGAATGCCGTCCGGTTTTATACAGTGAGCTCTGGTGAACAGTATCTTTTCAAATGAGAGCCAGTGTTACTACTCGTTCTTTGTCATGTTCTGAACGTACTGAATGTACTGAACTGAATGTGCCTGGTGAACAGTGACTGATTTACAGTGATCAGTGACAAATGAGTCAACCCAGTCAAACGCTTTCACAGTCTCTGCCTCTGAAGTGTAACAAGGAACCGAATGTCCTGGTATTCACTGTAATGTGCTTTAATGTCGGGAGATCTGTTTGCTGATTTGACTTCAGAGCGCGAGAGGGATGTTACTGCTGATTACCTGTATTGTAAATGTACTGTACCTGTATCCACTGCAGTCTATTGAGGTTACAGACTGAATGGCATCTTCACATGACTCTCACAGATATGGGTGGAGTCAGTAGCTCGTTTAATTAAAAGCCCTGTGCTTGTTGTAGTTGTGGTAGGATTGTACTGAAATGGTGCTGGTTATTTGTAATTGTTTGTAATGTACTGTAATTTTTAATGTAATAAATAAAGAAGTAAATTAATAAATTAACATTAATACTTTTACAGTGGCCATGGTAATGTGTAATAAATACTCAATTCAATTAGAAATAAATAAATTGGTTTGGTTAAGATACTACACTTTGTGTGTGAGCTCTTTATCATGTTGTGGATTTCTATACAACCAATGTAACCTGTTGAGGTTCTGCTCACAGATGGAGGCCTGTACAGTTTATATTTAGGTCAGTTCAGAATTCATAGCTTTATCAAGCGATGGCAAGCAGTCCTAGCCAAACAGCAGTACAACAGCCCCGCACTGTGATACTACCACCACCATGTTTCACAGTTGGGATGAGGTTCTTGTATATATATAGACAGATAGATAGATAGATAGATAGATAGATAGATAGATAGATAGATAGATAGATAGATAGATAGATAGATAGATAGATAGAAACAAATATAAACACATATAAATGACTGTATACACTAATATATACCAATAAATAAACGGATTGATTGATTGATTGATTGATTGATTGATTAGTTCATTGGTTCAGATAGATAGATAGATAGATAGATAGATAGATAGATAGATAGATAGATAGATAGATAGATAGATAGATAGATAGAAACAAATAAATATAAACACATATAAATTACTATAT